>PVJL010005820.1:21882-102143 GCA_004026885.1 Lyroderma lyra
GGAGGTGAGTGTGTCAGAGGAGGAGGAGGTGAGTGTGTCAGATGGAGGAGGAGGTGAGTGTGTCAGACGGAGGAGGAGAGTGTGTCAGACGGAAGAGGTGAGTGTGTCAGACGGAGGAGGAGGTGAGTGTGTCAGATGGAGGAGGAGAGTGTGTCAGACGGAGGAGGAGGTGAGTGTGTCAGACGGAGGAGGTCAGTGTATCAGTGGCCAGCGCCTTGATGAGGACAGAGAGGCAGGAGGGGCCCAATCACAGGGGGTCCCATGAACCTTAGCAATAGGCTGACCAGACGTCCCACTTTAAACGGGACAGAAAGCAATGGTGCTGTCCCGTTGAAATGGTCCATGTGGTCACCCTGGTCTCACTGGGCTAAATTCAAGGTGTCAGCAGGCTGACCATACGGACCATTTGAAACAGGACAGGGCCACTGTTTTGTGTCCCACTTAAAACAGACACCTGGTTCCTCTGCTTAGTGAAGACGTGGATTATGTGCCAGGTGCAATAGTAACGCACTGACGGGCTTTAAGCAGGAGAGTAACAGGTGGTTTATGCTTTTTCACACTCACATTTGGGAGGAAGAACCAAGACGACTTGTATAGGTTGGACACGAGCTATGAGAGGAAGGAAGAACCCATACGGCACACATAAGTAACGTAAGCAACCTGGGGCGGGGGGGGGCGGGGCACGTGAATCCAGATTTCCACTGTGAACACACTAAATTTGAGACCTGATGAGACCCCCAAATGGAGCAGTCAAGTTGGTGGTGGGACAAAGGACATGGGTAGTGAAAACTGGCAGGGGTGAAGGCTTAATTGTGGACCTCATCTACATAGGAATGGGGTTAAATCATTGAGACGAGGGAGTGCACTTAGGGAGAGATGAGAGAGAACGGGGCCCAGAACCGACTTTCCAGGCCAATATTCATGATATAAACTTCGTTTTGCATACTTATCAGACCATAACGGAATCGCATAGAAAAGAAAACCCGGAAGACAGAACGAAGACTGGTAGGTGGTGGGCGGGGGGCGGCCGGGGGTGCGGGTGGGGGGCCGTGGGGGCGTTCTTATTTATGGGTACAGGGTTTCAGCTCTGCAGCAGGAAAGGCGCTCTCGAGATGGTCAGTGTGAAGGTTGCACAACAGCACGAATGTACTTAATACCACGAAACGTACACTCGAAAGCTCCTGTCACGTGTCTGGTGCCACAATAAAGAAAACTGAAGAACAAAACAACTAAAACAGAAATAGCTCTACGGGTTTTCTTCCATCACGGGACTGATGAGGAAAGAGAAGGTTTCTGCAGTCCCTGACACAGAAAAATGTCTCAAAGACTCTACACAGTTCGCCTCAAAAATCAAGAAAGCACGGAAGAGAACAGGGAGGGAAAGGGGAGGGAAAAGACGTCACGGCGCGGACCGTCCCCTTCCAACCTGCAATGCAACGGGGTGAGTTCCCTAACGGGCTGTAAAACCGTAATGAAGGCAAACCTTCTCCAAACATTAGGGAACTCTTAACACCCTCAAGTAACCAGTTACAATGAGAAATAAAAGTTGGGTTTCCTTCTCCCTCCTCTCAATCCCTCTCCCACACTTCCCGGCTCCCCCCAGCTCTCCCACAAATACACACAGACACTCTTCCGAGCCCACAACCCCACGCTGCGCTCATTAACACAGTAATAAACTGCTCTGCCATCGTTAAGGTCCTTTTAAAGCAGTGACTTCGCCAAACTCAGCTCCCCGGGGGCCCGTGAGAAGTCGAGTACAACTGCACACCGTGGTCAAGCATCAGTGAGAGCAGAGACGGCTGGCTCCCCGGCTGCTAACTGTTGATTTTACCACTTGTCTTCCCTAATATTAGCACTAAAGAGTCTTAAATGGACTTTGTAGTTAATACCTCGTTGGGATGAAGAGCAAACGCGATTTCCATTTCTCACTTCACTGGTTTGGCCAGAGCTCCTTTTCCTTCCTGCTAAAGGGAAAGCATATGTGCAAAATAGACTCTGGTTGTAAACACTTGAGCAGTAGGTGTTGGGAACGGACTGCTGGGCTTTCTCCTATTAAGACTGGCAAGTCATTTGGCACAAATCTATAACCTACATGGGGGCCTAACTGGAAACAATCCAGCCATACATGCCTCTATTTTTCAAATGACGTGGCTGGATACTTTCCGGACAGCCCTCGTAAAAACTGCCCACAGCCCAGGAAGGCCCTGGCCGGCACCAGGCAGGCCGGAAAGTTTGAACTCTCAGACTGCAGTTGCAGCTGGAGACGTGGGGGTTTTGCATTAACTTGGGTGTTGGGAAGGCAAACACCCCCGTGCCTACGTCTCCTCCCACAGAAGCACGGATGAGACGGCGGATCTCTGCTGACCCTTTGCAAGGTGGACGGAGGTGAGTGCAAAGCTGAATAAGCCAATCGGATCCCCGTGGATTTAGGACTCATTACTTGCGGTGTGGGAAGCAAAACCTGAGAAATAAATTGTCTTTAATAAATTGTCGGGCCAGAAGCAATAAAAAGAGCTTGACGCAGGGAGCAAAGCGGAATGTAGACAAAGCCCAGGGCAGCATGACACTAAAAGAAGACTTCCTAGTGCACCTGCTCTTTGTGATGAGCACAGCTGCCCTGTCACTGAACGCAGGGAGAATGCCAGCAGCCCAGCAGCTACGGGGGACACCGGGCACTAAACAAAGCCAGTGCTCCACCCACGTCCCCACGCAGCAATGCCTCACTCCCCGGAGAACCTGCCTGGCCACACCAACCAGCCCAGGACCTCGCATAAGGTCTTCCTACCTTTTCTAAACAAATCTTCCTTTAGATTTCCACGTAAAGACTGGGTTTTGTTGTTGCTTGCTTGCTTTTAAGCTTTGATGCTTAAAGCAGTAAATGGCTTTTCTTGGAAAATTTACCCACATGGAAAATCTCATTTCCTGGGGCTTCCTGAGTAGACCATGACCAAACATGCTTTCTGAATTAGGAGACACAATGGCACGTGATGGCAATCGTCCCAGCACTCTTCCCACGGGCACTGAACTAAATCCTCAGGTGGGTTACGCCTCGCCAAGTGACTTTGGGAAGTATATGGTAAGGGCAGTTGGCCCTTGAACAACACGGGGTTGAGCTGCGTGGGTCCACGTATACACAGATTTTTTTCAATAAATACACAGGTGGCCCTCCACATCTGTGGGTCTCACATCCACGGCTGGGAATCTGAGACCCCAGAGCGCCGACTGGATGCGTTGTTCGCCGCCATTTTATATAAGCGACTTGAGCATCTGTGGATTTTGGCACCCGATGGATACCCAGGGACACGTGAAGTCCTGGGTGACTTAAAACTTATACTCAGATTTTCAACTGCATGGAGAGTCAGTGCCCCTAACGCCCATGTTGTTCAAGGGTCAACTGTAATATCATTTTCTCTAACAACTTGTAAAGATGTTACAGAAAATGCAATCTGCTTGCTAGGACAGTGGTTCTCAACCTTCCTAAGGCCGTGACCCTTTACTACAGTTCCTCATGCTGTGGTGACCCCCATAAAATTAGTTTCATTGTTACTTCATAGCTGTAATGTTACTACTGTTATGAATTGTAATGTAAATATCTGATATGTGTTTTCCGATGGTCTTAGGTGACCCCTCTGAAAGGGTCATTCAACCCCAAAGGGGTCACGACCCACAGGCTGAGAACCGCTGTGCTAGGACCTGAAGATGGATTGATTTTTATCCTCAGCAAATCTGTCAGATACAGCAGCCCTTAAACACTACTTCCTCCCTTTGTCAGCATCTCAGCAGCACCCTGTCTAGTCCCAGGAGAAACACCTGAAAATTCAGTACCAAAACACAGGCTTGAAACATGAGCCAAAAGGTTTAGACTGAGAGTGGTTAGGTTGACATTCCACATTTTTCCATAAGGGTGGCTGGCCCAGAGGGCGATATTTTACTTTTTTTTTTTTCAAGAGGTGCTCACTCTAGCACACTCCTTTCTCCTTCGATATTAGACTAAATTATCTGTCTTAAGTAAAACTTGAGTATTTGAAACGTCGCAAAACTGCTACTGATCCACTGGTGTGTCTGTTCTCCCCGCCTTCCGTTCATAGAATCTGGAGTTTCTCCTGGGAAGTAGGCCTCCAGCTGAAGACCACGCCCCTTCTGAGGGACTTGGTGACAGGACGTGTGACACACTGTCGTGTCCAGCACGACATGAGCGGTGGGAACACGGGAAGGGCGACACGAAATGATCAAAGACAGTAACCAAAAATATATAACAAGCAGAGCCAAGGGGCCCCAGCCTCAGGGGCCAGGCGCCTCGGGCCAATGTCTGGCTTTTATTGGCCAGAATGAGGAAGTGAAGCTTGTATGGGGAAGTAAAAACCTTCCTCTTTGCAAGGTCTGTGATTATCATGCCTAAAGGCTGTTCCCCATTGTGTTCCAGCGGGTAGTGTGCCTTTATGCATATACACAGCCCCAAGGCATGGAGTCATTGTTGTTATAAAAACATCCATAAGGGAGGGAATGGCTGAGCTCATCCCATCAGATCTCAGGCTGAGCTGTATGCGGGAAGCCAGGCAGCCAGAGGGCAAGGGATTAGCCAGAGGGGGTGAGGGGCTGTGCCCCACCTCTGTAGAGCCCAAGCTCTCTCCTGATGGCCCCTGTGTGGCTGTGCCTGTCTTAGGTTGTTCCTCTCTTGAGGAATCTTACCCGTTATTGACTAACCAGCCGTCCTCCGGGGCTGTACAGGGTGATGGGAGGTGTGTGACGGAGGGAGGAACAGAACCCCCGAGAGAGGGTCAGTTCCGTCTCCTAGACATTCCATGTCCCCATGGCCTCCATGCCTAGCTCCTGTCTTAGGATGTCATGGGGAATGCGTGGGGGGACAGACAGGTCTGCAGCTGTAAGGCAACAGCAGTCTGCGCTGCACATTTAAGAAGACCAAACACGTGCTCCATGTGCCAAAGTGACAAGTGACAGCTGGGTGGCCCTTTTGAATCCAAAGACGGAATCTGTGTGTCCTGGACAGCCTACCTCCAGACTGTACACGACAGAGCAATTAACTTGGAACTGAACTTGAGGTCCATCTATTATAGCAGCTTACACTGTGTCCTCATCAACAGAGGCCTGCAAAAGAATCACATAAAACTCCTCCTGAGCCACAGCGCACCACCTCTGCCAGTTAGACCCTGCTTAGGGTGGCAAAGTCACAAAACACTAACTCCCTCCTTTCCCCGTCTCCTTCCTCTTCCCTATCATTTACAAAGCAGGCTGGGCCACCAAGGTGGTTCACCTTATATCAGACAGTGGACAAGTGGGAAGGACTTGAGTCCCAGCTTAGGAAAATTATCGAATGCCATTCCTCATATTATATAGGGATATACTAAATGTATGCATTAATGGCAGGTGTAGTCTATAATTTGATTGTAATTTTTTATGTATTCTGGATACAGCATGTGTTTCAAAGTACAAAAGTGGGTAATTATCCACAGTATCCATTAATGAATTCCAAATGAATGTCTCCTGATGAGGGGCCACACAGTAAATGCTAAAATGAGTGCTCAGGCCCATGTGCTAACATGAGGAGATGATACCAGGCTCACCACCCACCAGATGGTCTGAGTTCCCTCAGCTCTGTGACCTTGGGTGAGTTATTTATATCCTATTGCCCTGAATTCTTTCTCCCTGAAATGCAGATAACAGTATTACCCATTTCCCTGGTGGTTGTGAAGATTAAAAGTCTTAACATGGGCAAAGCATTTAGTGCAGTGAAGCATATAGTAAGGACTTTATAAATCACCATCATCACCACCATCACCACCATTATTGTCATCACCACCATCATCACCACCATCATCATCACCACCATCATCACCATCATCGTCATCACCACCATCATCACCACCATCATCACCATCATCGTCATCACCACCATCACCACCATCATCATCCCCCCCATCATCACCACCACCGTCTCAATCAGTTCGGATTGCTATAACAGAATATCCTAGGCTGGTGGCTTAAACAACAAATGTTTACTTCTTACAGTTTTGGAGGCTGCAGTTCAGAGACCACCATGCCAGCACAGTCAGGTTCTTGGTGAGAACCCACTTCCTGGTTTACAGACAGCTGCTTTTTGTCCGGACCCTCACCCGGTAGAGGTAAAGCTCTGGTCCCTTCCTTTCCTTATAACAGCATTAATCTCATAATGGGGTTTCCCCCTCATGATCTAATCTAACCCTAATTACCTCCCCAAAGCTCTCCCTCCAAATACCATTACACTGGGGTTACAGCTTCAACATATAAATTTGGGGGGATACAAACATTCAGTTCATAGCATCTACCATCATCTCCACTATCACCACCCCCGTCATCATCACTATCACCAGGAGCAACACCAGAAGCCAACATCTATTTAAAGCAGGACATGACGGGAACTTAGACTTGTGTAGGTCTGAGGACCAGGCTCTGGGAAAGTATGCCCCCTTAGAAAACAGCAGTGCCAGGGTGCAAACAAAAAGGTCATTTAGAGAGTCCCCTAAGTCACCCCTCTCACCTCTGAAATGGAACTTTTTTTTTAATTTTTGCTACTTTTAAAAATTATTGTTAGAATTTAAAACTAATGTCCAAATAAAAGTATACTATATGTTTATAATAATGTGACTTTTATTATCTGCCATTTGGAATAATTCATGCCTAGCTTCTACTTCTAAAAAGGAGATTGTAGGCTTTATTTAAAGTTAAAAAAGCGTGCGTGCGCGCACATGCACGCGCGTGTGTGTATACGAGGGCCGTACAGAAAAAAGTCCAGCCAGCGTCAATATTACGAGAACAGTGACATGGCTGGGTACTTTCTAGACAGCCCTCATGGAAGGCTGTCCAGAAAAAATCCAGCCATAAATGCCTCTATTTCTCTTATTACATGGCTGGATACTTTCCAGACAGCCCTTGTATATATATCAGGAATGCCTATAATTCATACAATTAAAAGACATTTTTAAATGTATAGCCAGCAATTAATATAAAAGATACTGGCCAATATAATGAACACAGTGATATAAAAATATTCAAATTATAAAAGACTTTTTTGAAGCAAAATTTACAACGAGGGCTGTCAAATCTCTCCATGTGCCTGTTTCTGACATTAAGTCATCTCCATGTAGCAAAAAAAGAAAATCACATTGCACATGAAGACCACATCCTAATTGAGCACATTTTTTAATGCCAGTTCCTGAATACCCATTGGGAAAACATAAAAATTAATCTGCACTTTCCTTTGAAATTTTGTTGGCTCACACAGAACATACAATTGAAAATCTTCACTTATTTAATCTCTTTTTCAATGTCTATTTGATCGCCTTTTCATAATCAGTTGGAATTGTATCACCTAATCTTCCATTAGTACAGTTTCAACTCATCAAATGCGAGGAAAATCAATTGCTAAATTACTGCAGAACGCATATACCGGTGCCCACCACACCCAGGCATTAACACCCAGTGAATGCCGCCTGATTAACGGCGTTACCGTGAGTGCCAACATAGTTCATCTCCTCCCCGTGTTGTGGGAGGATAGCAGGAGGTTCATAAATGCACCGCTAATGGGGCCGCAGGTGACGTTACAAACACCAGGGAGTCAGGGAACGGGCCTCCCAGGTGAGCTAACGCGGAAAGCTGTTGGTTAACACGTTTCCCTTCCCGGCGGGTGGCAGCGCTGTGCACGGGGCCTTTCGAGTGCCTTCGTTCTATGACCCGTCTTTGATTCCAAACCGCCCCCATTTACCTGGCCACCGACAGGACAGTCCAATGACTGCCCTATGAGAGAGGTTATCTGTGGTGCACTTGCCTCTGAACTATGCATCGCACCTTGCTCTTTCAGCGCCGGTATTTACTGTCCTGCAAACAGAAGCAGCCGCTGACGGCCACGCGGCCACGCAGCCCCGCGCTGCGCCAGGGCCAGGGACACGCAGCCTGGCCAGCCGTGCTAGTTCCAGCTCACGTGAGCATCCTCGTCACAGGAACAGTCACCCTCGGCCTCAGTCCTCAGGATGCCGAGAGGCGGCCCCACCTCCCTGCTCCACGTTGTCCCCACCGCTCAGCCCCTCTGCCGCCTGGCTCACACGTGCCTGGAATCTGCAGTGAGTCGGGACCACCTCCCGAGTTCCTGTCATAAATGGTTCTTTGGGCTCCTCCCTGACCCAGTCAACCAGCATCTCCAGGGCACGTGACCAAGGACAATGGTGGTTCCCCAACTCCCCCAGGTGTCTGACAGCTGGGCAGAGACGCTGCTGTACAGGTGACTTCTTTTCTGACAAGCAGACGGTCAGTGAACCCATGGGGATTGGTAGATGCCGGGTAAACGTAAGCAGCCTCTCCATTAACCGAACAAAGTAACCAGAACTCTCAAGCAACCGGCAAAACCATTCTGTGGGTTGCTCAAAGAGTACCGGCCAATGGAGAGTCCCCTGTATTTCTGTGGGGACCGTGCACAGGAGGGATGCACTTATCAGATCCTTCCCATCAGCTGCTCCCCATAGCCCGGGGGCTAATCCGGCCTCCACAGCCCAGCGGGGCCAACCCGGCCCCCTTCACCACCCCTCCAGCTCTCTCGCCCTTGCTCTCTATGCTGCAGCCTCACCGCCTTGCTGCGATTCCCCCAGTGCTGTGATGTCACGCACTCCGCGCGGCCATAGGGCCTTTGCACGTGCCGTTCCAGCCTTCTGCCCGGAAGGGTTCATTGCCCCCACTGCCTAGTTCACATGTCAACCTAACCTTCCCGCATCAAGGTTCTGCTCTCTACCCAGGTCCTGTTGGAGTTTAATTATCAACTACAGTCACAGCACAGAGTGCTCAGGTCACGGTTGTAATTGTCTATTTATTTGGGGGGACAGTTTCTTTATAACACGTCACCCCACTCAAACCTAAGATTCACAGGGGCAAAGATTTTGTTCGTTGGTTTTGTTCACTGCCCCATCGCCAGCACCAAGCAGGTGCCAAGTTCAACAAATTTTTCTGGGAGGGAGGACGAGTGGCCTGAGTGTGGTGCCACCAAACATGAGGATAGAAGAGGGACCAAGAAGCAAAGATACACAAGGAGCCCAGGAAAGAAAGCAGGTGAGAACGAGGACACGGCTGCCTGACCCCCTGCCCCAGCTAACGGCCTCGGTGGCCGCAGTAATCAAGACAGCTCTGAGCACGGAGCAAGGTGGCTCGCACCTCAGCCGGGAGCTACCCCGAGCACAGGGTCCCAAACCAATTTAGGGGGCAAGCCTCAGAAACTGTGCCCTGCGCCAGGCCACGAGCAATGCCACCAATCCAGCTTCCGGGCTTGTCAGCCAAGAATGAGTTACAGATCGGCCTCGTTCCCAATCACCTGGCTCCCGAAATTAAATTCTTTAATTCAGTGTGACCGTCAGCCCAGGGCACTGAAAAGGGGTTCCTTTATCTGTTCAGAACAGGTTTTATGTGCGCTTCGGTCCTTACGGAAGTCCTGGGACCACTCTCTGATAACTGATTCTTTCTGTAGCAGTCAACATAGCAAATTAAAAATTCTGTCTCCCTTACAACCTTTACAGTCCAAAATCCCAATCCGACAGACCGCCTTCACTCTTGGAAAATCTAACAGGAAGCCCAGTGTCTAAGACAGAGGTCCAAAAACAAGACAAAACCAACCATCGTCACAGAAACACAGAAAGCAGTATCAAGCACGTTTTCCTAACTTGCATTTCTAGGGCCCATCGCGGGCCCCAGCCTTGGTAAAGGGCCACCCATCCCATGGGGTTGGGGGCCCGGGGACCCTGGCTCCTCGCTGTGAAATGCAAGCTTTGGAATGAGGCTTACTTGCAGAAGCCAATCACACGTTAATATTTTAAAGAAAATGCTTCTTAAAATACAGCCATCCTATCACTAGGAAATTAACTCGTGAATTTGCTGGGTTTGATTCAGGAATGTTAGCTACGTACTATACCCTCCACATAAATACTCGCAGTGTCCCAACTCTAAAAGCTGTTTCTCTCCCAGCTAACTGTCCAGGTGTCTCTGTGTCCTCCCGCTCACACACCCCAAGCTCCATCCTCTGTCGTCTGTACCTACCGAGTCCCTAAACCACATGTGCATTTGTGCAGATGTGCCTGGTCACCGCCGTACGTGCAAATCTGTGTGCGGATGTGCCTCGTGTGTGTGCGCAAACGAGCATCTGTGTGTGCACGTGTGTGTTCGTACAGATATACGCGCACCTCTGTGGGCAGGTGGGCGGAGGTAGGCAGGTGCGACCACGTAACTCAACTCCGTGTCCTTTGAAATAAGATCAGATGCACAGAATCGCAAGCAAGCGAAAACCAAATGTGTCAGGGGCAGTGACTGTCTTGCAGATCTGTCTGATGTTCGGGGGCATTTCTGAAATCAGATCCATAGCTGGACTGTCGGTCACGTGAGACTCTCCCGCAACACCTTTGCTTGCTGTTTTGTTTGTTCGCTTTGGTTGTATTGCGTCAGCAAGTTTGAGCTGGGTTTCTACACTTACAAATGACCCCCTTCTTACTTACCAGTTAACTCAGTATTTGTTGAATTTATTCATTAAGTTTGTACCGTGTGCCGACCACGACGTTACAGTACAGACAGCTGGACTGCCTGCTGCCTTCACGGTGCTCCCCTTCTAGCAGGAGAGACGGTTAAAAATGTGACTTTTACTCTCTGCTAGAGAGCGGTAAGTTCCATGGGGGACAGGAGGATATGGGGTCCGGGGGGGGTGTAGTGGTAACGAGGGTGCTCAGAACAGGCCACCCTGACCAGGTGATAGGTAAGCAAGGACACGAGGCAGGTGAGGGGGTGGCCGGTCCGAAGGCCCCTGTGAGGGGGCGATGCCCAGGGAGTTCTAGAAAGGGCCTAGTGGTGGGGGCGAGAGGAAGAGTAGTGGGAGACAAAGTCGGAGGACTGAGGGGTCATGTCAGGCCTCGAAGGACTCTCAGTCTCGGCTTCCGCTCTGGGATGGGGGCCACTGCAGGGGTGTAAGCCGAGGCGGACATGCCATGGGCTCCTGAAGACGGCCCAATGGTGGGGGAGGGGTGGGGAGGGGGAGGGGCGGGCAGGCCAGTCTGCGGGGGAGACAGGCTGCGGGGCAGCCAGCACAGAGCAGTGGAGGTGCAGAGATTGTTCGCGACAGGTCGAAGCTGGAGCCGAAGGGACTTCTTGATAAACGCAGGAGGGAAGTGAGATAAACAAGGTCAAGCGGGGTGTCCAGGCCGGGGGCCTGACTGCCGGGGCCCACTGCCTCACCAGAGCTGGGAGGAGCGCACTCAGAACGCCTCTGCCTCTAAGACCCGGGACGCCGTGGCCCCGCTGCGCTGCCCCCTGCCTCCCCCTCCCCCTCCCGCTCCCCCAGTGGGGCCTCCTCCTCCCCAACCCCCTTCTCCACCTGCACCTCCTCTCCTGACGCGTCCCTCCTCCCCACAGTCTCCATTCTCACCCTCGCACGGAAAACCCCCGCCTCCCAGTCCCCAGCCCCCAGATGGGGGGCGGGGGGGCTGCCCGCTGAGTGCCACCCACGAGGAACACCCGATGGCCAACGCCTCTAGTTCCCACGTGACGTGGCGGGTACTTTGCTGAGTTTTCAGGAAAGGCGCTGCCTCCCACCTTGTGCGCTCCTACTAATAACACCTCCTGGCCTGAAACCTGGTGTCCGTCCCTCTGACGCCGCCTTCTACGTTTCCTTGCTCCCGTGACACGTTCATGTCGAGAGGAGCCACCTTCACAATGTCCCTGGGACCCACAGTCCTGCTGCCACTCCCAGGTGACTGTGACCCTTCATCTTCACCACCCAGAGCCCTTCTGCCGTCCTCACCACATCACACCACCCCTGCCACATCCCGCCCTTCCCCCTGGCTGCAAACCCTGGATCACCCCTGCTTACCGACGACATGCAAACCCCTTCCCCAGGACGCAGCCCCCCGCACAGACCTACACCCTAGCCCCTCCCTAACTTCCCATGGCCCGTTGGCTGGCACCCACGCTCCGGCCAAACCGACCTGTCGTTGGAAGCACACTGTCCTGCCGCACCCCTGCTCACGCCGCACCCCTGCTCACGCCGCACCCCTCCACACGCCGCACCCCTGCTCACGCCGCACCCCTCCACACGCCGCACCCCTCCTCACACCAGTCTGCTTCCCCTGAAGGCCCTCCCCTCTCCTGCCCACTCGGCAGTTCCAGCCAAGCTCACCCAAACCCCAAGTCTAAAGCCTCAGCTTGCCCCTTGGCCATGACCGTCCCCTTCTGAATTCGCGGCTCTTCGGCTGACTGTAGAATTCACCCTGCGAGCAAGCAGGCCCTTTCGTCCCCCCGCGTCCCACGGGGCGTGCCGCGTCACCTCCGCCCGCTCATCGCCAACCAGAGACGACACCTTACCCGGTGAGCGTGTGGCACCTGCCTCTCACTTCGGCTTCTAAGGGGGAAGGACTCTTGCCGGGTGGGTCAGTCCCCAGGCAAGGTCTTCACGGTGGAGGACCCAGGTCACGGACAGGACCGGGAAAGGCACTGAAACCTAACAGACCACAGAGGGCTCCACTGACACACCAGGACACAGGACAAAGGAGGGAAGCGCCGATGGCACTCAGGGCAGGTGCTGAGGGTGGGGGAGGGGACGTCACCCAGCAGGTGGCCAACGCGGGCAGGAGAGTAATGAGGAGGCCAGAGACTGGGAAGACTTCTGCTGCACGACGGGGGTGCATTTTCCCTCATCCTGTTCACAGTCCCTCAAAGAGATGAACAAAGGTTTCCAGTGTCTCAGTCCACGTGTTGGCCCCGGACGGTGTCCGTGTGAACGCGACTTCCTGAAGCAGGCCGAGTCGCGCGACAGCACTCCCTGAGCTGCAGAGTGGGCGCGGGCTGCGGGCCGAGGCTGAACTCTCTCCAAGGCCTTGGGACCCCGGGTTTCTCTGCATCCCCCCCAGGACTGAGCACCGTGTCCTACACGTTGTAATGAACCGCTCTGTGTTTACTGAGGATGAACAGGCAAGTGGACAGAGCGGACGACGCAGACCATGTGTCTGCACGTGGCCGCCTTCCGGAGGCCTCATCTGTTATTAGCGAAGTAGCCAAACAGTACTTGTCAGTGTATTTATTTAAGGAGATTTTCTGTCTGTCTGCCAAGCAAACATAACTTTTGTAGGTCAAGCTCACAATGCCGGCCCTAAAACAGGACAGCCACGAGAGCACTGCTCATTAAGGATGCACACGAAAACCAAAAATACCACGGCGTGCAAAACCCAAATGTCAGAGGGAGCGTCGGAGAGAAGGCTACAGAGTCTTTTTGAAATGCAAGCCTAATTATGTATATTCTTCCCCCCAAAATGACAATGTCTTCCTGCTGACGTGCCCTACTTTGGTCCAGTTACTTGCTGGGCTCAGTTTTAAACTCAAGATCTTGGGGAAAAACAATTACAACTAACATGATTCTGTGTCCAAATCGAACGCCCATCTCTGAAGCCTCCCTAGCAGGGTTTTTACCTCTCTGTCCATTCTGGACAATCCTCTGCCCCTTCTCGCGGAGTAATTCTGACCTCAGAAAACGCCTGTGACAAACGGCCCTCAAATACCTACCTTCAGGGCCATCGTCTTCTGAAATGTGAACGTCCTTCACAGAACGGTGACCGGGGGAAGGGCACTGGAGGCACTAAGAGGCAAACGCAGTGCTACAGGGAAAGCACTCCGTCTGCCCTTACGCTGACGTGTAAGGGCCACGCTGGGGTGAAGCCACGTTCAGTATCTTCACCCCCTTTCCTGACAATCGGCAGTGACCGCTTTCCTTCTTGAAGATTCCCCTACAAGTGTCAACGCGTTAAAGTTGTTGCCGAGAGGAGCATGTGCATGTCCAGTTGAGCCGAGCCGCGGATGGAGGGGACTACGAACCATTGCAAAGAAGAGCAGGTGTCACGAGGGAAAACTGGAAGGAAGTTAGGACACTTGATCAAGTATATCAAATCTGTCATTAAAATACTCAAATGCGTTGATCCAGCAACTTCCCTATCTGGAAATTTAACCCAAAAAAAATCATTGGAGAAGATACAGAGATGAGGTTCTAATGGTTGAAAGTGAGTCTAAAGAGGCAAAAGAAAGAAGGAGCTAACTGTTCAACAACAGCACGTGATTAACTACAGGAGGTTTCGATGGGAAACTCCATAGCCAACCTGAGGAATACGAGGGGTTGTGTTCATTAACGCAAGAGAGTATCGGTGATATAGTAAGTGAATAAAACGAATAGCCAGACAGCAAATGAATGTGTTCTTTCCCAAAAAGTATGAAATTATTTATATTTATATTCCCTATTGTCATCGAGCCTTTCTTATTTTTCAAAAGAGAATAAATTGGAAAATTACCTTCTGCTAAGAGGGAAGCAAAGCCCAGAGGTTTGCATTTAGCCCTGAGAGTCAGTCACTCCTCCCTCCCTCTGTCTCTGTCTCTGTCTCTGTCTCTGTCTGTATGTCTCTCTCTGTGTGTCTCTGTCTCTCACTGTCCCTCTCTCTCTCTCTGTCTCTGTCGCTCTCTGTCTCTCTTTCTCTGTGTGTGTCTCTGTCTCTCACTGTCTCTCTCTCTCTCTGTCTCTGTCGCTCTCTGTCTCTCTGTCTCGGTCTCTCTCTCTGTCTCTCTCTCTCTCTGTCTCTCTGTCTCTCTTTGTGTGTGTCTCTGTTTCTGTCTCTCTCTATCTGTCTCTCTCTGTCTCTTTTTCTCTCTGTGTGTTTCTCTGTCTCGGTCTCTCTCTCTCTGTCTCTGTCTCTGTCTCTCTATCTCTGTCTCTCTGTCTCTCTTTCTCTGTGTGTGTCTCTATCCTATCTCTGTCTCTCTCTCTGTCTCTCTTTCTCTGTGTGTGTCTCTGTCTCTCACTCTGTCTCTCTGTCTCTCTTTCTCTGTGTGTGTCTCTGTCTCTCTCTCTCTCTCTGTCTCTGCCTCTCGCCCCTCTGCTCACCCTCCCCCTCCTCCCCTGCCTTCTCTGCCCTCTCCCTTCCTCGCTTTCCCTCTTCCCCAATCGTCCACCTTGGAAAGAAGAAAAAGAAGTCACGCTCTGGAGGAGCAGAAATTTGGTGTAAAAAAATAAATTACTTTTGTGCGCTTGGAGTGGAAACTGGCACGGACGCGCCAAGAAAAGCGCCGTGCGGTCCGGGCCCAGCCCTGCAGCGCCTCTCGGGCGGAAAGTTTTACGGACGTATTTCAGTCACATGGCGTGGATAAGGTTCGGGCTGAAATTGCCCAGTGTCGGTTAAATAACGAGGTCGTTCTCTCCGGAGTTAACAAGAAACACGCAATTGCCCTACCGTTTCATTTCCCCACACTAATCCGTGAGCGACTCGTGCTGCCTGTACTCCCTGAAGGGCCGCGAGCCGGAGAGAGCACGAGGGGAGGAGCGGGGACAGAAGGGGACTCACGGGCATAAAGACGCGCCTCGAGTTTGCTTCTCAAAAGCTCGCAAACCTGACGCTTCGGGCACAACCTGCAGGAGGGTCACCTGCCTCCGTCCCCCTGCACCCTAGCCCTGCACGCCTAGCCCTGCACGCCTAGCCCTGCACGCCTAGCCCTGCACCCTAGCCCTGCACCCTAGCCTTGCATGCCTAGCCCTGCACCCTAGCCCTGCACGCCTAGCCGCCTAGCCCTGCACTCCTACTCCTGCACGCCTAGCCCTGCACGCCTAGTCCCGCCGATGAGCTCCTAGACTTCGCACCGAGTGCGAAAGGACGACCTGAGGCGCTTGTAAAAGATGCTGCGGTGGGGCAAGCAGGTCCGTGGCGGAGCTGCCATCCGCTCACCGCAGGACCTGACACCGTGGGGCCTGACTGAGGGCGGGAGGAAGGTCTCGTTCACCTTCGCTCACCTGCACTCCTTCTACCACAGGCTGGCCACCAACACGCAGTGGGACCCGGTGACCCTCAGACGGTCCATGATGGGGACCAGCCATGTCCATACGCCTTCTTAACTCTGCTTAGCTTGTCACCCAATCAGTACGTACCAGCGAAGAAATGCTGCTGACCATGACAATATTTAGGAGAGGGAGGCACTGAAGGTCAAGGCCAACTAGTAAAAAAAGTCCTAATACACATTACCGATAATTTAAAAAACCATAAAGAATAATCTTGATTGCTAAGAATACAGAAGTATAGTTTCAATTTAAGTAAGATTTAATTTAACAGCTGTCTCCCAACGAGGCAAAGGCGAGCTCTAAGGACACTAAGTTATATTCAGGACAGACTTCTGCTTCGTCTGCTTTGTTCGCTTCCAACTATTACTTTTTATTTGAACATTTCCAAGTTTCTTTTTTCCCCATCTACTGCAGGGAGTTCAAGAGACCATATTCAACTGTGATTTTAAGTTGACCAGGAAAGGTGAGAGATTTGCATTTTCTTTGTTAAATTTTAAGCTTTTAGCAAAGTATGTTAATGTGTCTCTAGCTGGTGGCTTTTCCAAACTTTGACTCTTTTACCCCCAGCCCCGGAGTAAGATATCTTAAAGGAGAAAATGCAAAATGTGGCATTCCCAAAAGAATGAAGAAAAGTTTCTTCCCTATTTTTTTCATTTGATCCCCTAAAATACTTTTAATGTAATAAAAAGGGAGAAAAGTTTAAATGGTACAGAGGTGGGATGTGACTATCTACAGAGAATCCTGAAGATCGACATTTACAGCTGGACGCTTTCTTCCCGTGGCATTTACTGAGCAAAGTCACTGTCACAAATGAACAAAACTTAATCCCTCACGTGACTCCAAGGTGGCCCTCGCCGTACACGGAGCTACGATAGGGTGCCTTCTCGAGAATTTTACAGTCTAATTAAAGATATAAAATCAACGAACCTAAAAGAGGACAGGGGACATTCAGATGCTACGCGTTGTGACACCGGCTGTAAATATGATAATCTAAGGGGAAAGTGTGATTTAAACAGCTGGCAAAGAAAAGGTTTTATAGAAGAGTTGTAAGAAAGGGAAGGAGACAGAGCTGGGGGCAG
Organism: Lyroderma lyra; assembly: GCA_004026885.1. NCBI lineage: Eukaryota > Metazoa > Chordata > Mammalia > Chiroptera > Megadermatidae > Lyroderma > Lyroderma lyra. Next base: position 38,839 of record PVJL010005820.1, read on the forward strand.
GGGGGATGATGCCGGCTGCACAGGAAGAACAAATGGGAAATCTGCAGCATTGGGGCTGGATGAACGTCTAGAAAGGGTGACCAGAAAGCCCAACCCCGAGATGCGGAGGCAGGGAAGGCATACCTCGCCCTGGGATGCTGTCAGGGTGCAAATGCTGGGCAGGGTCCGAGCAGGACTGACAGGACCCAGTTCTCTATGCTTGCGGGAAATTAAGACGTAATTTGTATTTCACTATTTAATGGTATAAAGCTTCTGGGAGCCTCTCGGGATCTGCAGGAAATTAGCTTCCACTTCTGGAAGCTGGAGGGGAAGAAGATTCTAGCTCAATGTACAGTCAAGGGGCTGGAGACCTCCGAGGCCCAGATTTAAGATGGTTGGTAGGATGGACACTCAAACCACCTCCACCAGTAGGAGCTAAGAGAATACGGCAGGTTTGCTTCATGGCGACCAAGCAGGGTTGACACTGACGACGAGAGGGGTGATAATAGAACACCGTCCAGTAGCAACCTGCCTACGGGCAAGAGGAGCTCAAACGTTTCACAGAATCAACCCTGCTTCACCGGGTCACAGCCAGGACACACAGACCCATCCCATACGAACGGACCTAAAGGCAGCAGCAGAGAAGACATCATCAAGGTGGGGCAAGGAATATTCGGGAATTTTAAGAGCCCCAATCAAATCTGATTTCTTTATATCCTCAACGATTCCATAAGGCCGCAGGGGTGCACAGAAAATACACCACTAGATAGTGCAACACTCATTCCAATGAACATCGGAGGCAGGAAAAACACAACTGGAGGACCACATAGAAGAGGTCGGAGGCCATCCCATCTTCACAGTTGCAGGAACTGAATTCCCACGTGGGGACCCCTCCGCTGACGCGTCCTCGTCCGTGCGTGGCCCCTTTGGCTCCACACCCCTCCCTCCCTCCCGCGGGCCTCCCCAGGGAGCCAGGCCCTGGCTGCTCTACCCGGTCTCCGGTCCCCGTGGCCAGGGAGGACTCGTGATGACAGGCTGTGTCTGGCCTGTTTATCTCCAGTTCCTTTTAACTTCCAAGCAAGACACAAAAGAACTCATCACGAAAGAGCTGAGCTGAAAGCAAGACCCCCCCCCAGAGACGGGGTGCCTCACCTGCTAAAACAGGCACAGGCACAGCTACGCATGGCTGCAGGGAGCTCTGCAGCCAACATGATGTTTGAAAACAAAAGTCTCCTGTCCCTCCTTTTCCATTGGAATGCTGCCCCTTGGAATAAATACTGCCACCACCCTACCCTCCAACTAGTGTGGTCCTCCAGGGAGCACTGTCCCCCAGAGCACCCTCTTCATCAAATTCAGAGGATGAGACACCCAACCCCAGCTAAGTGACTTCTGAAAGTCCCGTTTTGAAAGACAAGGCTTCTAAGAATAATTGACCCAGAAGGGAGGGAAGAGATGCAGTTCGCCACGAAGAAAACTGAGCTTTATCAAAGGGTGCCAGAGGACGACCTGAAAACCCACATCAAAGACGAGAAGGCCCCGCCCCGGCCGGCTGAGGAGGAGCAGAGCCCAGGAAATGAAATTCGCCCCGTGAGCACCCAACTGCGTATAAACGCGCTCGTGTCCAACAGGAGAGGCAGATGGGGAGTGGATGGGATTTTCAAAGCTTCGGCTATATGCTAGGGGACGCTGAATTCTATTTCCATTTGTGACGGCCATTTGCCAATTTCTAGCACTATTACGAAATTATCCTAATGACACAGACCCCGGTGCCACAAAAATGTCACCCACTGCCCTTTGGCCATCCGAGGAGAAGACTGTGCCTGTCCCACCTCCCAGCCCCGCCACACCGGCAGCGTTAGCTGCTCCTTCCCCTGAATCCTACGGCCACTTTTGCATGTCCCCTGTCTGTGGGACTCACCCCTGCCCTGTTGCCCCATTTACTTAGCGGCCACAACTAAGTCACCTTCGTGCATCCAGGCCAGCGCGTGCCGGGAAACTAAGAGGTACGCAATGTGGCTCTTCTAAATGAATACAGAACTGAGTATTTCCCACAGCCCTGCTGCCTGACAGTGTCCATAAATACAAGCAGGTGACGCTCCATGGTGTGGAGACTTGGGACGCAGTAAATTCGTTAAAGGAAACACCACTGAACGAGCAGGAAATACTGAAAACGAATCTATTCTCACCTGGTCACGTACATAGCGCGGATGTCTTTGAGAAGCCGGTGACCTTTTTGACTCTGTCCTAAGAGAGACGCACACACCCTAAGAGTTTGCAGGGCCTTTTCAGGACACTCATGGGATCCTTGACGTGACCTTTGACCCCTAACTGCCAGAAAACCAGAGGCCTACTGAACTCAGATTAGGAACTTTCGCCCAAGAATTGCAGCATCAGTTGGTAATGTGTTGCAAATATCATTTTTTTAAACATGTCATAATCTGTTAGACTACAAAAGACGGCATCTCCCAGGAAGCATCGCGATGCCAGGGAGGCTAACATTCCAGGCGAGTCCATAAAGATCTAAAGCCCTGGGGCTGGGAAGGTCCCTCACAGTGAAAGAAAAGTCTTAGCCCTCACTGCACCTGCTGAAGTACTGTGTCAGTCCTCCTGACTTCTCAAGAGAAGAAAACAAAGAGAACGCACTGCTTTAGAAATCAGCTCGCATGACAAGCGTCTTTTTAACCTGGAAACTTAGAAGCAAGGAAACCTGGAGCATCGACAGCTCCCAGGAGGCACCGAAGGGTCAGGCTCAGACTGGAGAAGTTTCTAACCCGGTGAAGACATCAGATGCAAAGAACTGGGCGTCACAGATTCCCAGAGCTCTGAAGCTGGTTTCATAGAAGGCACGACCCCAGGTCCTACAGGGACATTCCTGGGGGCGGAAGGTGGCACCACGCACTCTTTGTGAAGTTAAAGTGGGTCTGACGTTATTAAGAGCAGCTTTTTAGTAGGTCACGAATGAAACACCACGAGTCTCAATTAAACATAAAAATGCACTTATTTTTATAACATAAGTTAGACATAAAAATCTACTAAACGCTCTAAGAGAGAATGGTATAAGTTGTCGTGAAAAGGACAGAAAACAACAGTGGGCTGTGAGCAGGAGCATAAATGAGGGGAGAGACCAGGGCAAACGACAAGCAGCTAGACCCCTGTAAAGAAAGAACAGGGGGTTCCCTGGTGGGGCAGTGGCTAAGGCTTCGGCGCTCTCAAGGCTGTGGCCTGGGTTCAATTCCCAGCCAGGGAATCATCCCTCCCCCCCCCAAAAAATGAAAAAACAGATGAAGAAATAACATGGATCACAATGAAAATGACTTCAAAGAAGAGGAAAGAAATAAAATACCAGAACGGGGTAGCGACAAACACGGACCCTAAGGAGAAAAGTGTGAAGGGAAAAGCGGGTTTGCTCTGAGCAACAGGCAGACGAGAAGTGAGGGGCAAAATGCGCCCCACCAGGGCTGTCGGATCCCAAGGAGAACCGGCCGTGAGACGGGCGTCGGTGTGTTTGCAAGGTCGCTGAGAGTTTAAGGACATTTGACGATCCGTGTAGAGCAGCATCTTTGCCGGGCCACTGTTTTCCCAAGGCCCTCCAAATGAGAAGGGTTTAAATGAGGTCTTGAAGAGAAGTAGGGGGGTCAGAGGCACAGGAAGGATGGGGTGAGGGCCCGGGTCGGGATGGCACAGGTAGCGAGTAGCTAGGGCAGAGATCCCCCCTGCAGAAGTGAGGGGAACGATGCCACAGGGCCGGTGACAAGAGAAAATAAAACCCAGAGACGGGGTCCCAGGGGACTTTCACCCTGAGGATATGGTGACCTCCAACAGCTTTCAAACCCTGAGGCCACAGGCCAGAGTATTGGCCTGTCCTTCACCCAAGATGGTCCATCACAGCTATGTCTCCAAGCAACCCACGTAAACAACACGCAGAAAAGGAAAAATACCTCCTGTGACGTGGGCGAGCCACGCTGCGTGTCATGGGAAGTCAGCAGGAACGACGAACCTTTCCCACCTGAAAACATGGGTGACTGGGCCAGTGAGTCACACGGGGAGCTGAGGGGCCCCTAGGGTCCGTCCCCTGGAGCCGACGACGTGAAACAAGGGCTCATGCCACTACGTACCCCCCACAGTGCAGAAGGCACGTACAGTATTTGGAAAACAGAAGGGCTAACTAGGGAGAGGGCAGAAGAGCTGGAACGGGTGACAGCGGGCAGGAGCAGTCGGTGCACGGGGCACAGGAGGAAAGCTGCAGACTTCATAAATCGCTTTATCGTCCCTCCCCTCCCGTGAGACACTATTCATAAGGTTGTGGTAACGAAGGACAATGGAAGGAACGGACTCACCGTGGTGACACTGAAATAGGTCAAATATAAGCACACTGTCACCATCTGGGATGTGTACAACGCGGACTCTCAGGGTAATGCAGCTGACAGCACCCACGTCTGTCCCTCCAAGGCAAAGAAGGGGCCCCTGTTGCACACAAGTCACGAACGACCCCGCTCCTCAGTCACGCACGCGGAAGCCACCGGCAGGCAGGGGGCGCCAGGGAGCGGCCAGCTCCGGAGCCGAGCGCGCATCTCTGCGACCGGGCAGGAGAGACCGGACACGGCAGCTCTGGGACTTCTGAGAAAGAGTTCCTCAATGTAGTTGTTCATATAATCAATTTAAATTTTTTAAAATCATTCCTCTAAGGAATGATGCATCTCAAAACTTTCAAAAGATAAATTTTTCCATGAAATTCCTTTGTCAGCAAACAAGTTCAAGTTCTGCTGGAGTTGAGAAAATGCCTGTATCTCAGAAGAATACAGTTATGTTACTGCTGGGAAACCCTCCCCTGTTTATCCCCCTCCCTATCCCCAATAGCGGTCCAAAGTGACAGTTAGGTTACAACCAACAGTTGTGTAAAACGTAAGCTAACGGGGCAAACGAACATGTCCTGGTGACACTCATGACACTTTAAAGGGTAAGGGACGGTCTGTTCGTTTTCTTGACATGTTAGCTCCAGGTCGCAGGGAGGTTAATCGACTAAAAGGAAAAACTTAAAAGATCAATAAAAAATAAAATTGAAACTATCTGATTTCCTTTCAGATAAATTGTCACAACAGACATGGAAGTAAATAACAGTGACTTGGAAGGCTCTGGGGCGTTGGAGCCGCGTCCTGACAAGATGTCACCACGTAATTTCTGTGTGGCCACCCGGTACCATCTCAGCAGTCGAAAACTGGTTTGGAGTTAAACGCCCCGTCCATTCCCCACGAGGATCTCTCCTTACCGTGTCCCCACCCCGCAGGATCTCTGCTTCCCCCAACCGGATTTCCAAAGATGGGGACATGACCTTCTCATCGGGCCAGGTGCAGTCAAACACAAAACGCGACAAATTACACAGAGCTGAGTATTTCACTTGGTCAGTTTATCCAACACATGTCTTGGAGAATGTCTTAGTGTCTAAATGAGCAAAATATTTAGTGTATGCCAGAAAAAAATGGAGACAGTAACCTAGAATCATCGCTAACACCTGTCATTCATACTTTTGTATCCATTTCTGTAAGACCCTCCCAGCACGGTGAGAGGCAGGTGCTGTCACTCACGCCGCCACCCCGCCACCCCGCCACCCCGCCACCCCGCCACCCCGCCACCCCGCCGCCTTCCAGGTGAGGACTGTTGGACGACAGGACTGGACAGGAGGAGGTAGTGACAGCAGGGCTGCCTGGGTCCTCGACTGGGACGGGTGGAGTTGGAACTCGAGCTCGTGGCACCGAGAAGCTCTGCCGTAGGCAAGCTGAGGGCGAGAGTCACAACCCCAACCCCTAAGCTGGGTGTTGGGTGTGGACAAGTGGCAGGACCCGGTGGGGATGCTAAACTAGGGGGAGCCCTCGGGGGCGCCGGTCATGCCTTCTGAAGGGCACTTCTCCTCCAGAGAAGAGGAATCTGGGAACACAGAGTAGAGAAGGTGAAATTACGGGTGTAACCATGTTCGAGAAAGAATAAAAAGTCCGAAGTGACCCACGGAGGATAGGCAAGGGTCGGGAAAAGGGACCCCGAAGAGAGCCGTGATCCTGGGGCTACTTGGAGGCTCAGCGGTGGCAAATGGCTGGCTGGGGTGCTGTGCCCAGGCCGGGCCCACGGCCAGGTTTCTCTAGGACACCAACACTCAACGCCTGGAGGTCCCACAAGTCCTGGAGCGAGCAGGCCAAAGCGCCCGAAATTAAACAGATGGACAGAGTACGTGTCAAAGGTCGCACACGCATGACGTCCTGGCAGGGCGGGGACACGGGCCCGGGGGCCGGGAGCCCACCGAAATAGTCACTCGAAACCAGTGTTGGTTAGAAGCGAAACGTCACCCACACAAAGGAGACAGCGATGACGGCCCGCACGCTGCCGTGGCCCCAGACCGGCCGGGGTGCACCGCTGTGTGCTGGGGGGGACTTCCGTGACTCACCGATGAAGTGGTTCTGGCCCAGGGCCAGCATCTCCTCCAGGAGGACGAGGCCCCCGGGAGCCTGCAGGAGGGTCACGCTCCGCCCGTCGATGAGGGAGCACTGCTGAAATCCCGCGGCCGTGACCTTCCACAGCAAAATCAGCGAAGCCGTGGCGTCTTGCCGAATTCTGCAAACGGGACGGTGTACGTGAAAGGTCACCTTAGAACCAGTCCATCAAGTTCAAAATGACAGCAAAGACGGTGTGTGCGTCCACGGAGGCGCTGGGGCAGGCACCCCCCCCTCCCGGGTTTACCCCCGAGCGCCCCCTTCTGCGCACTCACAGCTGTCACCGCCCACACCTGTTGGAAATGTCTGTCACGTGATCAAAACCAGACCTCAAAAGTCACACCCTGGGGTGACACTCCCAATCAATGACAAAGAGGTGGCCTGAGTTCTGTTAGAGACGCCGCCTTCCTTCACAGAGTGTGGAGTCCCGCAGGAGTTCCTTACACACGCATCCTGAGAGGCCACTGAGGCAGCTGTCACCTCCCCTGCCATCTTCTGTTTTCGGGATAAAATAAAAACAAAACAAGGAGGGCACCCTCGGAGACCCATCGCCTCAGCCCCGGGCCCCTCTGAGACTCAATCTGGGACCGCTGCCCTGTCCCCAGGTAGGTTCTGGCCCGGCCCAGCCTCTGCCAGCTCCTTAGCCTCGTGTCCCCTCTTCTCTGATCTCTGAGGTCGCCTGGGCCAGCCCCGCGCTGTGCTGCAGGGCACCTGGGTCTCCTCCCGGAGAAGTCGGGGCGCACAGGGCTCCTGGCCTGCAGCGGGGTGCTCAGGGCAGGGCTGACACGGGCCGGAGCTGACGCACCCATCAGCCCCCCACGCGATCCCGGGGGGACCGCTGCCCCCGCCACACTCCCCAGGTGCCCCCCAGCCCCCCAGCCCCCCAGCGCCTTGGGGAATTCCAGGTTTGGGGGGTGTCGGGGGAGAAAAAAGCAAAAAGCACGGAGAGGGACAGAGATCAGGCCTACTGGGAGCGGCCCTGGAGGGAAGGCAGTAACCCAGGCAAGAGGGGCTGCGGGAGGGCTTCACGGACCTTGTTGCCCTGAAGCCAGCTCCGTACAGAGCGGGTGTCGTCGGTCCCCCGAGCAACGAAACCCTGAGGCCCGGGGTCCCCCTGCTGGTCGGACTGGACGCTGGCTCCGAGGCCTCGGCCTTCCTGCTCTGGGGTGGGGGGCCGTCTGCGTCCACCCTCGTCCTTCCCCGCCCGGGTCCCCCCCAGAGTGAGTCGGGGCTGGGCAGGGGGTGCAGGGCCCAGGGAACGTCTCTCCTCCAGCGCGCTCGCGCGCCCCGCTGCCCAGCGGGCCAGGAGGGCAAACGTGCCCCTGGACGGAGGGAAGGGTCGGGCGATGCGGCGCTCGGGTGGAGCCCGGCCGCGGGCCCTCAAGACCGGGCAGGGGATGCCCACGGGCGGTGGGAGCTGCCGGACGGCGCCGGGGCGGGGGCGGGGGCGGGGGCGCGGGGGGATGCTGACACCCGCTGCCCCCTCCTCCCCGTGAGCCCAGCACTGGCGCGGAGGCTGCTCAGCCAGGTCGCCGGGTCGCCGACCCCACCCGGGACAGGGCGCAGGACTCGGGCGAGAGCTCAGCTTTAAAGCAAAGCACTCTCTCCTCAGAGGCCTGTTTCAAAGGAGACGGTCATGCTTCGGTGTTAGACTGGGGCAAACTGGTGCTTAAAACAGTCAGCGGGCTCCATGAAATGTCCGGCCCGAGGAGTTCGGAAGCGAGTCCCTTGGGAAGCGCACCCCACTGCTCCCACGCAATCCCACACCCCCAGCCTGACGGGGTCCTCTGAATTAGTGTCCTGTCTGCGCACGGACCCCCCACTCACCTTTCTCCCTGGACTGACCAGGGACAGAGCAGTTACAGGGACAGACACGGCCCAGCACCCGGTCACGGAATAAACCTTGCTTTCTAACTGAGAGTTCTTACTTGACTGAGGTGTTCTGTGCCACTTCAAAGGACACCAGGCGGCCCCCCGCAGAGCTGTTAGAGCTGGCGTTCCCACAGGCGATGTCTGGAGTCACCTGGGGGGACAAAAGGACACGCTGGTGGGACCCATGACAGTGTAAGACAAAGCAAAGGGCCACGAAAAAGCCTGCGCCCTCTCCGTTCCTTTTGATGCTCCTGGGGTGGGGACAGGGAGGACAAGGGAGACCGTACTGACTCAAAGGACAGCTTTGCCACTCACGTTCCCCAAATGCAAACGCTTCCTGGGAGCGCCCCCGGGACTGCGAAGAGACTGGTACCCGGGTACCGCAGGGCCGGGCGCCGGGCTCACTCCCCACCTCCCCCTTTCGCTTCCCAGACACTGGCCTCTGCTCTCTGCTCAGTCTGGTGGTGACGAGGGACTAAACGCCTGGAAAACAAGGAGGTGGCCTTCGCACAGGGCTGCAGACCTGAGCGAGTGCCGTCTGGTCGGGCCGGGCCTGCTCTGCGCGCAGGTGGCCTCGGCAGCACACGCGAAGGCCGGGGACCCTATTCGCTGTGGACGACACCTTCGTGTCTCACGGGACATGCTCCCAAAGGTAGTATACGGATGTGTCCCGAAACACAGGGGCTCAAGGGGGGGAAAGGCTCATCAGGAAGCACACAGCAGCACTGGGGCTGCCGACCAATTTATTCACTCCTTCCGCCTGTCGCCATCGCTCTCCTCACCCGTGAGAGGCAAAATGCAAGGCTATTAAGTATCCCCCATCAGTAGGTGAACGGAAAACAAAACAGAAATTCTCAGCACGTGTCCCCCACACCTGACAGCCAAATGCTACAGCTGCAGCCCAGCGGGGACCTGTCAAAGACCTGAGTCCACTCGTTAAGTCTCCGTAACCAACATCGTTGCACACATTCTGGTCCCCCAACACTCCCGAGGCTGCCCGTTCCTGACGCGCCACTACCTGGTGAAACATCGTCACTTCATGGAAAGGGGGAGCCCAGACACTCACAGGTTTGTGCCCCCAGCACCTCTGACCTGCTCCTTGAACAGCCTGAGAAGGAAGGCAGGAGGGGAGGAGGAGGCACGATCTTCTCACACGTGCCAGCGGCGGGAGAGCACGTCTTTAAATAAATAGTGAACCGGGGGACTGGGGACAAATGGTCTTTAAAGGTTACTTCCTTGATAAACGTGGGACCAAATCCATTCGAGAAGTGAGGCACCGGCAAGGAGGCATTAAAACCATCACTTCACAGCATTTACTAAAAGTCTAACATCTGAACAAAGCCACGGTTTCTTAGGGAGGGTAAGAACTGCCCGTGGCCTTCATAAACTGTGTGGCGAGGGGGGAAAAGTGGGTCAACTGGTTAAAATTACCCAAGAAAATAAAACAAGAGAGGCTGCCTTGCCTCTTTTTATAATAAGGGAACTTTCTAGACAATTCCTTCACTCTAAAAGTGCTGCACAAAGAGCGGTGTGGTGGTGTTTTGTTTTGTTTTTTATTTAAGCTGCAAAACCTATAATAACATACAACCCCGGGTCCGTGGGGATGTCATATAAAGTACAGACTATGGAATGGAATTACAGTCTATCAGTGTCACCTCAAATTCATGATTTGCATTTGTTCCCCAATTCTGCCAGCTGGCAAACTTACGTTTACGTCAACATTTAGGGGTGTGCTAAAATTTTGGGTATTTTGGAATGAAACTTCTGAGGAGCTTGAAAATACAATAAGCCAAACCCACTGGACAAGACTCAATAAATAGAATTTGCAAGTGGGAAAATAAATAAAATTTGCAAATTTTGTTCTCAAATGCATTCTCAAAATATTTCAAACTCAAGGATAGCTTCCCTCCCCCACCACAAATCCCCTTGAAATGCTGCAAGGTGCCAAAAACAGAATTTAAACAGTAACAAACAAACAAAAAGTTGAGCACAATATTCTACGAAGGAAAATTAGCTCAACAAGGGAGGGTCTGTGATACATTCATTTATGTGACTCTTCATTGAGCTGTCTGCCCCCACCCAGGTCTAGAATAATCTCTCAGAAATGTATGTGGATATCGTTCTAGAAAATAATTTCATTCCTTTTCTTTTCTTGGTGGCTCTTTTTATGCTCACAGAACAGTCATCACCCAAATGTCCATCTGTGTAACCGAACGAGATTTCTTAAACCCGTGTCGATGGGCGATAAGGCTGGGCACTCTGTTTGGTTCAGTGGGGAATTTAAGGGTTTTCCATTTGTATTGCTTATGTTAGAGCCACGGAATTATTTTAACCCCGCCAGTTTCTTACATAAAAATACACTCGTTTGCAACAACACATTCTCACCTCCACCTGATCCCATTTCATCTCGACAACTTTCTGTCCTGTCTTCGGCTGCCACGTCGGCAGGGTCACGGTCGCCTGAGATCGCGGCAGGATGACGTCCGGCTCCTGGGTGGTGGGGACAGGCCGAAGCTGCCTGGGCGCCGTGGACTCACTCCAGTCAGAGGCTGGAAGGCTGGGAAGGGGCTGCTCACAGTTTGGACCGTCATAGCCTTCAGGGCAAATGCAGAGGTAGCCAGCGCTGTTGCCATCGCCGCTGCTGCTGCAGTTGCCATGGTGACAAGGGTTGCTGGCGCAAGGATCTGCAACAAGCTGAAAGGAGACCACAAATGGGTCAATTGTCCCCTCCTAAGACAAGGGGGCCCTCGCTGGGAAATCAGCTCGGGGTCTCAGAGCTGCTGCGCTGCGAGACGCTACTTCTGTGGAACACACGGTCCTCACTGCCTGTCCCAAGGTCACCCCAACATTAACCTTTCCACGGGCACCGGGTGTGCAGCCAGGACATCCACAGAGAAGAGTCTTCCCGAACCCAAAGCCCAGAGCAACGCTGATTACGGGGACACGTTACCTAGAGGAATTTTCTAAGGCAAAAATAATTAAAATCGAGGCTCGTGAGGAAAACACCGACGCTGACATTGGTAGCTGCGTGTCATGACAAATGACACCAAGGATCCGACTGACGTTTCCTTCTGCACATCCGGGACCATCACAAGGCTTCCTCGTGAGAAATGACTGCCCAGTTTTCTCTCTCCTACAGAACTTGTTGCCTCCGTCTCCCAGCTTCCTGCGTGAGGAACAAAACTTTTTAAGGTGATTATTAGTGAGTTACAGGATTCCAAAATGAGGAGCATGTCAACGGCAAGCTAGCAGAGAGAGCACGGTGGCCACGTGTATGAAGCAGAATTTTGTGGAAGTTTCTACTTGATCATTTTGGAAGGTGATCACAGAGAAAGAGGACCCTGCTGGGGTCACATGCATGTGTTCAAATTGTATTCCTGTTCGGAGGGTCCGTATCTCTGAGTCCCTTGCTGACCTCTGAACTGCCATTTGTTGTTACATGGAGATGCTACAAAACAGTGTGAAATTAAACAACGAGACCGTATTTCTCTGGAGACAGCGCAAGGGCTCCGGCATGGTCGCAATGCTTATTCAGTTGTCATTTGCTTCTGGGATAACAGAAAATGAGATCTCTAGTTGATGTACCCCTGGCTCCTCAGGGCTGACCACAAAGTAGAATTCAGGAAAGAATGGACTGCCAAGAAATGGGACCCCAATTTCTCCTACGGAGACGGTTCACACATAAACACACGTGATTCCGCACGGAATACAGCTACGAGTTCCACTAACATCCTCAGCAATCTATCTCCAACGAACTCCGTGAGGACTGTGAAGGGGTTCGGGACTGAACAGCCCCGGAAATACTGCTAACTCTCGGCTACCACTTGGCAGTTCCTTCACGGTGTCTCAGAAAGAGGAGATGGACTGGTGTCCGAAGAGAACATTTAAACGGTAAATGATTTAAAGTGCTTACATCCTTACCCACTCAGAGCAAACCCCAAATCCTTCCAAAGCACACAAGGCTCCCTCCGACCTGACCCCTTCCTCCCCCTGGTGTCCTCTCTTCCCACACATGTCCCTCCTCCCTGGCCACTTCCTTTCTGTCCCTGGACCAGGCCAAGGTCATTCCCACCTCAGGGCTTGTGCACCTGCTAGGCTCTGCCTGAATGCGTCCCTCCCAGACTTTGCACGGCTCCCTCTCTCACTTCACTAAGTTCTCTACTCCAATGTCATCTCCTCGGGGAAGGCTTTCCTCACCACAAATGCTAAAACAAGCCCTTTTCCCCTCTCCCACAAACATGTGAGCCCCGTGTGTGCAGGGACTGTAACCGCCGTGATCACGGCTCTGTCACAGCACGTCGGGGAACCCGGAAAGCACGGCAGAGCTCCCTTTTACAGGTACTGGAAACGTAAAGGCAGACAGATCGATCGCCGTGCAGGAAGAGGGAGAGATGTGAGGTGCTATCTCACGTCTGATTTATTTTAAGGGAGGCTTCATGCAACGGGTATCACCTCACAAATTCCACGGCAGGAGGAGGGCAGATTTACTTCGCTAGGATAAGCCATGTTTCTGAAACCAACGATTACAGCCATGCCTGAGGTGGAACTGAGCACAGGCTGTGACTTCAAACACAGAGAAATACACTGAAATCATTTAAGTGCATTGGAGAGATCATTGTTACAATGAATTCTGGAAGTGCAGACCCCCCTCCTGTGCAGCGTAGAGAATGACATTACTGAGGCAAACCCCGCCGGCTGAGGGCCAGAGGCCGGGGGGCTCCTGCCCCACCCCACAGCCCACCGCTGGCCGCAGCCAGGCCGCAGCGTGAACCCGAGAAGGAATCGGAGCCCGGGTCTCCGCCCTCACACAGTAAAGGGCACCGGGAGGCACTGTGCCCACCGCTCCCCCGAGATGGTATTTAGGGTTTTCAAAGAACGGGGCCCAACAGTACCTCACTGTGCTCACAACCCTGAAGCAGAGCAGGGTGTTTCTGAGCCCGGAGGAGCTGAGCGACCCAACACAGCCACTAAGGCCTGCCCAGGAGTCTCTGTCACCTACGTGTTCCCCTGCCAAACGGGGAGGGACAAGTCCCTGTGGGGAAGGCAGGAGGCAAAGGTCATGCTGCTGTGAGCAACAGAAACTAGGGAAGGGTGACGCAGAGGCCACAGAAGCCCACCTAGAATGCTGTGTCCGAATAAAGGTGCAACGGTGACGCTCGTGAACACGGATGGGGACCTCGGGCGGTGAGCCGACTGCCCCGGGCCTGCAGGTCACACACTAACAGAAAGCAATGAACCAGCAGACGCTGTGTGACCGCTGCAGGCCCTGAGAAGGCAGCAAACCCGGACCCCCCGCCGCTAACTCAGGGCGTGCCGCCCACCACGGGCAGCATTTTACCTGAAAGTCCTTGACCTCCTCAGGCAAGTGCGTTTATCACCCTACTTTCACTCCAAAGATAAGCCGAAGCCTGTACAGAGTCTTGCTGAGCCCCGTGTGGTCTCTCCCCCCTGGACCATGTCGGCATCGTCCCCCACTCGTGCTTGCTCTCACCTGACTACAGGCACACTGACCGCATGCTCCTCCACCTCGGCAGGCGTCTCCTGCCTCAGGGCCTTTGCACGGCTCTCCCCTCTCTCTGGAATATTCTAAGTTCTTCCTCCCAAGCCTCCTTTCAGTCTTTGCTCAAATGTCATCGGCTCAAGAGGACTTCTGTGAGCACACTACCTAACGGTGCAGCCTCCACCCCTCAGCACCGCCAGTTCTTTTTCTGCTACGTTTTCCCCAAATGTCTATCACCTTCTAATATAGTGTGTGTGTGTGTGTGTGTGTGTGTGTCTGTGTGTGCGCGCGCGCACGCACGCGCGGGGGTGGCGGTGGGGGGATTTATTATATTTATTTTCTATCTTCCCCCACTAGAACGCAAACGCCATGAGGTCATATTTCTGCATTTCTCTCTGTCTCGTTACTTGAGTGAGTGCCTCCAGCCCTAGAACATGGGAGCTGAATGAATGAATGAATGAGCGAATGAATGGTGTCATACACCAAGTAGCCGCAGGAGCCTGTGAGGTATACCGCTAGGTAAGAAGGACTGGGGCTTTCCCGAGGCCCAGTCCCGGGTCTTGAGGACACGAGTCAAGAACCTAACGTATCGCCACCACAGCGCTTTTTGGAGCACTTCAACAACGAAATCCGCTTTACCGGGGGGAGTCTCCACCGACGGAAGGGGCGAAGCACAGCCGCCCGCTCGGCAGCCCCGCTGAGGGCAGGGAGAGGCTCAGTGGGGGTCACGGGCGGCTCTGATCACCAGTGTTCAAGCCTCCTTCCTCGGGTCCTCCAAGGCAGGGGACATGTGCCACTCGGGGACGTTCATCCCCGAGGGGGCAGTGTCGGGGACTGGCGGACGGAGCTGGGTGGCAAGGGCGGGTCAAGGCAACCCCGGACGTCAGTCCCGCAGCTGAGGGAAGGCGGAACTGAAAGCCAGCGCCGGCCAGGATGAGCAGGGCCGTCGTGCTGCGGGCCGGGCCCCCCAGATGGGAGAAAGGCACGAGTAGAACATGGGTTTAATGAAGACTGGTTAGCGTGGGGGACCGGGAGAAACGTTCCTAGTCAAGAAACAAAAGCTAAAAATTAAACTGTCACTTGTATAGAATTCTAAAGGGATTCAAAACAGTGAATGATGGGATGGCGCACACACACACACACGCACACACGCACGCACGCACACACGCACGCGTACACACACACACACATGCACGCACACACACACGCGCGCGCACACACACACACATGCACGCACACACACACGCGCGCGCACACACACGCACACGCACGCACACACGCACGCAGGGATACAAAGCAGAAAATTAAATGCACTTGGAGGTCAGTGATCCTTTCTTTAAAATAATCATTTCGTATTAATGCTACTTCCTTGGGTTTTCTATTAGCTGCTTCACTAACAATGACAATTACCTGCTAGTATACTCTTTAACTCTAGCTAGGTTAGTTTCATTTAAAAAGCAATCTGTCTCAATTGCATACCAGCAAATATAAGATAAAATGCAACCATTAACTTGTACGCAGAATCCTGGAATCATACATACTTACTGTAAGTCCTGTTTGACTGTACACAACTTACTCAGATATTTTTTTTAAGTTTGTACGTGAATTTTCTCTCATAGAAAAAAGAAGTGACTACTGTCCTTGAATCCCATTAGGTTTGAACAACAAGCAGCAAATAACCAGCTGTCAAAATGCATAATGAGGCAAACTATTATAATTAATAGACCTGACACAGGGGATACCCCACATTTCACAGGCGACATTTTCCTGGTTCTAGCTTCTAGCTTCCAATAGTGGGAGGAAATATCACCTTTAGTAAGGGGCAGAGGGGAAGCCCGGGGGTCTCTGAGTTTCTGCTTGCAGTCAACCAACAAGCTCCCTCGTTAAATGTCGTGCATTTGTCGCATCTGTTTAATTCACCTTTTTTAAACCAAAGTTTTTCACATCATAGAATGAATGTAAAACTGCTCTTTTCACATTTTAGTTTAGACTTTTCACTTGTGTCAAATCATTTACACTACAATCAAGAGCAGGTAGGGGCGTGTGCACAGGGTCACGTGGGAGGCCAGAGCATAGGAAAGATGCCTGACAGCCCCCGACAACACTCGGGATGGGAAGGTGTCTCATGTGACACCTCTCTTGTCCTTACACTGTCTGCTGCCCACGTATTTTGGCCATTCCAATGGCCTGTGCAGCATACGAACAGAAGGGTGAAAGGCAAACTTAAAAAAGTATGAAAGAGGCCCATTCACAGGGTCGCAGGTCAAAGCTTGTAGGGTCACCTCAAAGTGCAGCCTGTGGACACTGTCATCAGCGTTACCTGGGAGATGATGGGGTCTGGGGAGACACACTATCTTCCAAGGTGATCCTTCTATGCTGGTCTGGAGAAGCTGCGGGCTTTGCTCCTAGCTCTCCCATATTTTTACAGACTTCAATATGGCTGATCAGTAATTCAAGTGACATTTATCAAGCACCTATAAAGCACCAGGTAAGGTACCTAGCAGAGGGGTCAGGAAGATGAATAAAGCCCATTCCTAGCTATCAAAGACCTCGCAATATAATAGAAAGAAGACATTAACTCGGACCTGCCCTCAGCAGCCTTATGGTCAGTTATACCTGCTTACATGCACAGTGACACTTAAGATAATGTGTTTGAATTTACGTCCCTAATGCTGAAAGAGAATGCCTTTGACGATTGCAGGCACGAAATGAGCAGATCACAAGCAGGTATCAGAACCCATCTGTTGCAGATGACAGTGGCAGCTCTCAGCAAAACAAAGGCAGCAAAAAGGACTTTTCTCGTGGAAAATGGGGCTGGCTGAGTAACCTGGGTCCTGGTGCGGGCCCCGCTCCACACAGCTGGCTCAGAGGCTCTGGACTTGTGCCATGCCGGCTCTGCACGTGTGCCATGCCTGCTCTGCACGTGGCCCATGCGTGTTCTGCATGTGTGCCATGCGTGCTCTGCACGTGTCCCATGCCCGCTCTGCACGTGTCCCATGCCTGCTCTGCACGTGGCCCATGCGTGCTCTGCACGTGTGCCATGCGTGCTCTGCACGTGTCCCATGCCGGCTCTGCACGTGGCCCATGCCTGCTCTGCACGTGGCCCATGCCTGCTCTGCACACACACTCTCCGCATATTAAGGGAGGGGCTCGGGCTGATCACAAGGCCTCCTCCAGCTCTGGATTTCAGATGCTACCAAAGGCCACTCAGCTTTCATTGACACCAGTTTCAGAGGGTACAGGGAAGCACAGAGTAAACCTGAGGTCACCCCTCTTCCTCACTTACACCTGTGCTCAGTGAGCAGTTGGCCTGGAGGGCGGGAACCCAGCACAGCCCAGAAGGAAGTTATGAAAACCCGGATGGAGCACGTTAGGTGACCCAGGCCACACAGGTCACCAAGGGGACACTGAAGCCTTGGCTCTTACAGAGCGGTGAGGAGTAAGATGTAGGCACAAAAGAGAAATGACTGAGGACGATTTGTATGTGGTATTAAGAAATTAGTAGAATGGGCCACTGTTTTAGTAATTTTTCTGAGCAGGAACTTTTTAATACAGATTTTGATACAGATATTAGTATCACAGGAAGAAGAAGGTGCCTTATTAAGCAAGGAACAACACACCCCTCACGGCAGGATTTCTGACCCTCGGCCCTGCTGACCCTCTGGGCTGCCCTGAGGCATTGTGGGAGGCCCAGCAGCATCTTCATCTCCACGAACTGGATGCGAGCAGGAGCCTCCCCCCACCCACAGCTGTGACAACCAAAAATGTCTGCGGACAGTACAATGCCCCTGGTGCCAAATCACTCCTTCCAGGAACAGACTGGTGCATCTCCATCCAAACCTTTTTAAAAACCCTCATGACTCCATAAATGAAGTTAGAAGAAAGCAACGTGATGGAGGGGAAAAGTAACATACAGCAGCGTACAAAGGATTAAGTCCTTTGTTCCAGAGTCCTAGATGTCAGTAACAGACACTGCAACAACAAGAGCACAGAATAAACAAGCAACGTGCAGAATGCTCTGTACAGAATCGTGCCCTTTTTAGTATTATTATTGAACCCAAAACACACTATCGTGTGTCCATTTGTATATAAGTGCCCATACAAATTTTTAAAGCAGAATGAACCATTGTTTTGATCATTTGTCTGGGCAGCAGACTCAATGAAGGAGCCCTTTAAAATACAGCTCCCAGCTGTTCATCACAACTCCAAGGGTGAGGCCTAGAAACCCAGATCTCTCAGAGTTCCCTAGATGATTCAGACGCACTGGGTCCAAAAACCAAGATTCAGAGTTTGTCGGTATAAACCCGGGTTGGCAAACTACCAGCGTGGGCCCAACCCAGCCTGCTTCCCTAAATGGAGTCTCACAGGGACACGGCCACGGCCATCTGTGTCTGGTTCAACTGCACCACCTCGGCAGCTGCGTGGTTGCCACAGAGACCATCTAGCCCACAAAGCTATCACAATATTTATCATCCAGCCCTTGAGTTTGCCAAACCCTGACTCAGACAATGCTGACTTTGGGTTCATGAAAAGCAGAGACAGGTGGGTGGGCTCATCTGGTGGATTTCGAAGGAGAAGACAGGCTTGAACTTGGCTGTGATGACATCCAGAGGAATTACGGCCACTTTTTCTTCCCATACAGCTCCTTCATTGGATGGGCGTGCACCGAGTGATTAAGTCACAGAGGGATTTTTCGCAGCACAATGGAGGCAGAGAAGGGACCAGATGCTCGTTTTTCTTTTCAATTAAAATGTTTTTATTGTTAGACTTCTTGGGGTAACATTGGTTATCAAGAGTTACAATTCTACAGCCCACCGTCCATTATATGTTCACCACCAGGTGTGAGTTCTCTTTCTATCACCAGATATTTGGCTCCCTCTCCCTCCTCTCCCACCCACTTTCTTATCTCCCATCCCCTTCCCCCCCAATAACCCTTAAACTACTGATTGTGTCTGTGAGTTTTTTGTTTGTCTTTTCTTTGTTGCTTTCGGTTTTGTATTACACGTAAGAGTGAAGTCACATGGCTCTTGGTGTCTTCTGTCTGGCTTACTTTGTTTAGCATGATGATCTCTAGGTCCATCCCGATGCTCTTTTCATCATAATTGTGTGCAAGAACACGGCAGGATAAGTCTTGGCACTGTGAAAGGACTACTTACCTAGGTAATACACTACGACGCGAGACACTGCAAAGGGTTAGACGCACTCCTTTGGCTCCCCGTACCCTCCCAGCCACCAGCTAACCAAACAAGAGCAGTGAGGGACGGCTCCCTGCAGAGACCAACCACACCACTGCGGGAGCCCCGGAGGGGGATGCCGGGAGAGTCGCACAGACCAAGGGGCTGGGAATAGCAGGAGTGTCTACATCTGCCAACTGGGAGCGGGACCCCAACACAGATGACTCCAGAATTTGCATTTCAGGGTTTATGGAAAAGTGGTCATGAGAACTGCTACCCTGAAGTACTAGGATGCACGCTCACTTGTGGGTGAACTCGGACAGGACAAGGATGCTCCCTGGGACTCGGTTTCCCCAACTCCAAAAAGAAAGGATGGGACTGCAGCATTCTTAGCGCTGGGTGTCTCCATCCAAAAATGGGAACTGCACAGGTTAGAAGTATCATCTTCATGCTGCAAAGCAAATGAACAACATCGGGGTCCAACTGTCACAGTGTTTTTGTCTTTAAAAGGATATTTTTGCCACTTTGTTCAATAAAGCTCTTAACTACATTCCCAGGCCAACTCCTTACCCGGCAGGAGTGAAGGTGTGGGGAAGAATCACTACGGTGTTTATGCCAAGAGCAGCCTCGGCCAAGAAACGCTTCCCGTGATGTTTTCCCCAAGTTCAAATAATAAAAGCCCTCACTCACTTGGCTACATCCGGGCCTGTCGATGCTGGTTTGGGACAGTGCTTTACCTCCCAATCCACTTGAAAATCATCCCAAGGCTCATCTGGGCATTGTACTTTTCCCCTCAATTCTGAGTCAACGTTCTTAAAATCAGCCTGCCCTGATTTTTTGCATGTGGGCTGAGTCATGCAAAGTAGGCTAAAAGGGAATTATAAGCAGAATTCGAACTTTTGACGATGAAATTAAAAGTAAACCTAATTATTTTCCTCCTTTTTCGTGGTATCTCTTCAAAATAGGCTAATTTTGGAAATCACCTGAAATGACACTTTCTTTGCTTTAGTCTGGAGTACCGCAGTGACTAGTCGTACCGACGAGTCTTTACGCCCTGCTCAGTTGCAGGTATAGCAAGAATTAAATAACTATTCTTCAGAAACCTGGCGAAGCCTTTGTCCCCTGGTTTCGAGATTCCACTAAATTCCCAGAGAGAACCCCCCACTGCCTTTAGCGGCCCAGGCGCCCCGGCCTCAAACAAAATGCTTTTCTTCCTCTTTCCTTTCAGCCATTCAAAGACAAGTTGCCTCAATCTGAAACGGACAGCATCATTTCAGTGCACGCGTTCTTGTTTCTCCTCTCACCGGAGACACTCGGACATCCTGGCTCTTCTGACCACACGACAACTCCGTGAATACAGGAGAGATCAGTCAACCTTCACCTCGCCACCCACTGAGGACAGGAGGCCCGCAGCACACTGGGAATGAAACTTCCAGAAGATTGTACGAGCATCTCAACTGATGCAGGGGGAGCATTTTATGAAACTCAGCAGGCACTAGCGTGAAGACCTTTAGCAAATAGGCATAAAAGGAAATTTCTTTAATCTGATAAAGAATATCTACCAAAAAAACAAAAACTGCAGCAAATGTAATGCTTCTCTGTGAAATGTTGAAAAAGTTCTCTCTAAAACTGAACAAAGCAGGATGTGTGTGTCACCGCTTCCGCTGAGCATGACACTAAGTGTCCCAGCCAGTGCAAGGAGGCAAGAATAAAAAGGTGTGAAGACTGAGGAGGACCCAGAGCTATGATGATTCACAGACTACATGCGAGAAGAGATATTATTAGAATATGGCATTGCAGCAAGTTTGCTGGATACAAGGTCAAAATTTCTTGAAACATATCACTGAGATGGCACCGAAAGCAGAGAAGGAGCCCCTGCCCCTGCCAAAGCTGAAGCCAAAGCAAAGGGCAAGGACAGCGGCGCTGCAACGGTCCACAGCCACACAGAAGAAGGTGCCCACGTCACCCACTTGCCAAGGCCCGAGACGCGGCGACTCCGAACGCAGCCCACGTGGCCTCAGAAGTCGCATCACCAAGCTCCCCGACTGCAGCGTCAGCCATGGAGAAGACGAAGAGGACAGCAGCTTGTGCTCACTGTGGAGGTCAAGGCCAACGAGCACCAGCTCCAACAGGCTGAGAAGAAGCTCTATGACACTGACGTGGCCAAGGTCAACGCCCTGATGAGGCCTGACGGAGACAAGGCGGCATCTGTCTAACTGGCTCCTAACTATGAGGCTTTGGATGTTGCCAACAACCTTGGGGTCATCTACGCTGAGTCCAGCTGGCTCATTCTAAATACAAAAAATGTTCACTGTTAAAAAAAAATTCTTGTAAAAACAAAACAATTGCATCTCGACGTATCAGAAACAAACAAAAAATAAAACTTTTAAAAGGTGCTGTGTACAATATATCCAGAAAATCAAATACCTAGGAATAAATCAAACAAAAGAAGTGCGTCAACAAGGAGTGCTATAAAATAGTATTATAAAATAGTATTGAGAGAAATTAAAGAAAATATAGATAAATGGAGGGAGAATCTAATTATGGATTAGAAAGCTCTATTACAGATACAAATTTTCCCCAGAGCAACGTACAGCCTTAATGCAACTGCAACAAAAATCACAAGGATTTTTTGTTGCTATTGCTGTTCTTGTGTAAAATGTCCCCAAATAGCCCAGACACCCTTGAATAAGAAGAACAGTGTAGGAGGGCTCGCCCTATATGGAATCAGGAATGTTAAAGCTACCGTCCTTAGGACAATGGAATAGAAGGTCGAGCACTAGAAGGATCACATACGGACACTTCATTTCTGGACTAGCGCCGTAGTGTGATAAACAGTCTTTTCAATAAACCGATCTCTATATTGGAAAAACGAGTAAGCTTGACTCCTCTCTCACACCATACACAAAAATGGACTTCTCGTTCTTAAAATAAAAGTTAATTTTAAACATTAATAATCTCTACATGTAGCCATCATGTGGTGACAGAAGCACTCTCTTACGATCGGTGTAACCTTCAGGAAAGAGGTTTGCAGTGTATCTGGGAATACACAGATGAATGGCAGAGCCCTAAGATCAGTAACTAATGGGGGTGACAGATGGGTCAGCCATGACTTTAACACAATGAAATGAGAGCCATGAGATATGCATACACGGTGCTATGAAAATCAGAGAGTGGGGTAGCAGACTCTCAAAGGAAACTCAGGAAGTCCTCCTACATAACGTAAGTCTGTCTAGGGTCAAGGAGGAGCCACCCAAGCAAAGGGGAGCGAGAGAGGGGGCTTGTGCCAGAGAGAAGAGCAAGTGCAAAGGCCCTGGGGTGTTGCAGAGAGGGGCATGTTGAAAGAACTACAGGTAGTTCTGTTTAACTGGGGAATAAGCCACACATCAGGGAGTTTTAAAAGGAGATTTGTTGAAAGAGATGAAAATCAGTTCGTAGCCTGTAATGCTAAAGAGTTTGACTTGGACTCCTAAAGCAAGCCAGTGAGGAATTTTAAGCACACGTATGATAGGTGAAACATTTTAGAAAAAGGCCGTGGATTTTTGTTGCAGTTGCATTAAGTCTGTAAGTTGCTCTGGGGAAAATCTGAATCTGTAATAAAGCTTTCTAATCCATAATTAGATTCTCCCTCCATTTATCTATATTTTCTTTAATTTCTCTCAATGGGATGATGTATTAGTGGGGGTCAGCCTGAGACACAGGGATGACCGGGGTGTTTTAGGAAACCACTGCCATTCTCCCCGTGAGGGGTGATGTCGGCCACGTGGAAGGCGGGGTCCCCACAGACGGAAAGGTGAGGCAGGCTGGCCAGTTACAGGACTGGGAGACCGACTGGTGAGACGCGTGAGGTTGAAAAGGGAAGGAGTGTGCACGGTGGTGGCTCCCGGGCTTCTCGCCTGCACAACCAGGTGAGTGGTAGGGTAGCTCAATGAAATGTGATTCCGAAAGAACAAGTTTGAGGAGGAGCAGGAAGCCATGGTCTTTGGTTTGGAGCAGGAAGATATTCAGGTATCTAAGGGACAGGGAGTCCAGTCGGCTGTGGAGGGCGTCAGGTCCAAGAGACCCCAAATCCTGGGCGGCTCATCAGACCCCCGAAGACCCTGAACCGAGCTCTCAGCTCGGTGAGAGATCGCCTGCCCAGGGGGCCCTGTCGGAGGGATTCACCAATGTGGGTGTGAGGCGCCTGAAGATGTGTCCAGGGGAACAGAGCCCTAGGAACATGGACCCTAGAGGGGTCCAGGCAGGGTACACAGCTGGGAAACGCCACATTTCCTTCTGCCTTCGCTGGTGCACACAGGACAACATGGCTTCCAGGAGCACGTAGCCGCTTTACGATCCACAGGCTGACCCCGTTTCGGGGACGTGCAGATGGGGCAAGTCCGAGCCAGGGGAGCTCCTCTACCCAGACAAACCAGGAGAGAGCGGGGTATACCCTCCGTGTGCCGTGTCTCTAGCGAGGACAGCAAAGGCGGAGGGACCTCAGGGACACCACCCACACGGGCCCCGCCGGCCACGAGAGCAGCAGCAGCAGGTGAGCCGGTTCGTCACAGTCCCTGACGTCTGGACTGACGTTGTCCACACGTGTGAAAGCTGGTACGACACCTTTCTAGGTGACAGCACCAGTCAAATGAAAGAAGGGTATTTGGTTTATGCCGTTTTAAAAACTTTTTCCAGGAAATGTCTTGGCCATCTACCCACCGGCGGCACGACCTGGACGAGGTGGGCAGGTAACTGCGCTTGGCAGGCCGCCCCGGTGAAAACTGCCGAGAGCAGTGTCAACTGCACCCCGAGGTCCCCCTTCCTGAAAGAGCCCCGGGGCTGTGGGCAAAGCTGATGATACTTGGGAGTGCAAACTGGTACGAGCAGTACGGAGGGCAGCATGGAGGGTCCTCAAAAAACTAAGAGTGGAGCTACCACGTGACCTGGCAATCCCTCTTCTGGGGATCTACCCAAAAGACTTGAAAACCTCAAGTCCGCCAAGATATGTGCACCCCAGTGTTCACTGCAGCACTATTCATGGTGACAAAGTCATGGAGACAGCCAAAGTGTCCTCTGATCCATGACTGGACAAAGAAGCTGGGATACGTTTACACAATGGAACACTACTCAGCCATGAGCGAAGATGAACTGGGGCCATTTGTGAGCACATGGGTGGGCCTCGAAGTCCTCGTGCTAAGCGAAACAAGCCAGACAGAAAAAACTAAGATTGTACCCACATGTGGAACATGAAATTGAAAGCAACAAAGAAACAAAACTCATGGATAGTCAATAATTTAGCAGTCGCCTGAGGGCAAGGAGGAGGGAGGAGAAGGGACAGGGACACGAATATGTGGTGACACAGAGAACTGACTGTGGGTGATGAACACAGGACACAACACGTAGGACGATGTGCTGTAGAACTGTACACCTGGGACCTGTGTAATGTTTTGCTGATCAGGGTTACCCCAATACATTTAACAATAAAATCTGGGGCGGGGGGGAGAAAAGAACAAGAAATGTTTCAACTGAAAAAAAAGACTGAATCAAAGCAACTATCCACCAGTATGAGAAGAGAGAATTTAAGGTACTTCCAAACGATGAACTATTACAAAGACATTAAAAGGTCGATTTTTGTATATTGGCTTAAAAAGAGGCCCCGGCTCATCCCGGCTCATCCCGGCTCGCCCCGGCTCGCCCAGGCGGGCGCAGATCCGCCCCGGCTGGCGCTCCTCCGGCCAGCTCCGGGCCTCGCACTGCCCTGCCCAGAGGCGGCCCGCGGCCCCGGCCCCCGGGGCTGAGGCTTGCAGACCGGCCGCTTGCGGAACAGACAAGCACGCGGCACCCCGGTGACACGGAGACGGTAACCGCAGCAGTAGACAGGTGCTGGCCCCGGAGCTGGTGACTGAGAGCCGTCACACCAAACCAGGCGGCCGATGGGATTCCTCAGCCCATTTCGTGAGCAGCACTGTCCGGCGGGAACTTCTGTGATGACAGAAATGTACCGTGTCTGCCCTGTCCCTTGTCACATGGAGCTCCTGAGCACTTGAAATGTGGCTAGTTTGACTGAGAAACTGAATTTTTTAGATCTTATTTAATTTTAATTAAAATTAAAATTTAAGTATTAAAAACAAAAAGAGGTCCAAGACATATCACTAAGTTGGGGGAAAGCATATTGTAAAGCAAGATATGTAGAAAGGTACCTTTTTAAAAAAAATTTTTTTTAAGGTGATGATACTAACTGGCCTTTGCTCCAAAGTCACCTCGAGGCTTCTTACTGACTTTCCTTCCAGATGGTGGAGTGACAGGAATGTTCCAGAAGCTCTCCTACAGCCCAGCAGCCAGAGGGCTGGGGTCAGGGGGTGGAGAGGCCAGCAGGAGCCCAAACACAGTGGCCTCTGATTATTCTAATGGGTGTGACCCTGTTTATTCTAATAGGTGTGGCCCTGATTATCCTAATGGGTGTGGCCCCTGATTATTCTAATGGGTGTGGCCTCTGATTATTCTAATGGGTGTGGCCCCGGTTATTCTCATGGGTGTGGCCCTGATTATTCTAATGGGTGTGGCCCTGATTATTCTAATGGGTGTGGCCCTGGTTATTCTCATGGGTGTGGCCCTGATTATTCTAATGGGTGTGGCCCTGATTATTCTAATGGGTGTGGCCTCTGATTATTCTAATGGGTGTGGCCCCGGTTATTCTCATGGGTGTGGCCCCGGTTATTCTCATGGGTGTGGCCCTGGTTATTCTCATGGGTGTGGCCCTGATTATTCTCATGGGTGTGGCCCTGTTTATTCTCATGGGTGTGGCCCTGTTTATTCTCATGGGTGTGGCCCCGATTATTCTCATGGGTGTGGCCCTGGTTATTCTCATGGGTGTGGCCCCGGTTATTCTAATGGGTGTGGCCCCGGTTATTCTAATGGATGTGGCCCCTGATTATTCTAATGGGTGTGGCCCTGGTTATTCTAATGGGTGTGGCCCCTGATTATTCTCATGGGTGTGGCCCCTGATTATTCTAATAGGTGTAGCCTCCATCCCAGAAGCTCTAAGAGGTCAATAAAACACATGAGCCCAGGGTGGGGACTCCAGTCAGTCTCCCACTTTCAAAAGACCCTCCACTCCCATTAAGAACCCCAAAGGCCGTCTCTAGATGTTAAAATGTGTTAATTTATGGCAAATGACACGTGTGCGAGGCAGCCGTGGGACACAGTTGGCGCTCAGTAAATATTTATCGTCTGAAACAAAGAAAGCGCTGCTCTCTTGGAGACGGGCCTTGAGCTCTTGGCTCGGCGTTTTCCGCCAGGCCGGGTGGTCTGCACCTGCCAGGTCCCCCCGGAGAGGCCCGCGGGCGCCTCTGAAAGTCCGCGACGGGGCGGAAGGGTCGGGCCACCGCATCTGGGGAAACCCTTTGCTTTAAGCTGCGGCGGGCTCGCGGACCTACCTGCCGGGTCGCAGGTCTACGTCTGCCTGTTTTTTCTATGGAGACACAGAAATTCCACTCCCACCCCACCCCTCTCCTTTTGGCGTTTCTGACTTTAAGTGGAAACAGCTGCTCTAATTTTAATACCCATCTGCTCCTGGAAATGAGGACGAGAATGATCGACTCTGCGGAGAAATCTAAAATCTTCATGTTGTCCAGCCTCATTTACCTAGAGATGAACTTTCTAGAACCAGCCAGCTTCATATGGCTGGCTTCATTAAGAAAAAAAGCTCAAAAGAAAAAAATAAAATAAAAGTCAAGCCACCAAAAGAGCAGGCCCTGGATATCCAGGAGCAATTGTTTTTTAATCAACAAAAGCCAAAGAGCCCCAAATTGCATGTGTGCTCAGACTGGTTGTCTCATTGCACTAGCAGGAAAGAAGCTCTTTGAGGAGCTAACAGCATCCAGTAAAAGGCCAGGTATTTTTCCACCAGGAAATGGAGAAGACTTTTGAAGTTACAAAGGACAGAAGAAACAAAAGAAAAAACAATAAAGGAATAGAAAAGCAGGGTAGAGAGAGGAAGGCGTCATCCATAAAAGCCTATCAGCTAGAAACAGCCACAGCCTGGGAAGCACAGAAACGAGGATGGTCAGCAACAGGGACTGGGTTCTGTGGTCTGGGAATTAGGACGGAGAGTGCAGGGACAAAGGGAGAAGACCACCATGCCTTAACTGTGCAGCCCTGTGGATACAGGACAGCTCTGCCGGGCAGCAGGAGAGAGAACATTCCAGCTGCATCTCAAGGGCATGATCTCTTAAGACACAGAGGGGTTTCCACACCTGTGACAAGCTAAACCTTAAAAGTCAGTGGAGAGTTGGTGCCTGGAGAATTATGTCTACCGAAGCAGTACAACGGAGGCACCGTGGCTCGAAGACAACACTACGGTACTGATCATCCACGTTATCTCTTTAAAAACACAAATATTGAGCATTTCCAACGAAGGCATGAAATTAGAAGGGCAGAAAAACCTACTAGAGGGGGAAAAAAGTCAGTAAACCATAACCACGTAGAACTAAGAGTTTTTCAGGAAACTAATTTTTGAGCGCAGAGCATCCTCTGACCTGTTTTAGAATGTTGGTGAAACCAATCGCATTTAACAACGCTCAGCAACTCAGACTGTGTGAATTAAGTCAGCACATAAATACTACAGACACCATGACTTTCTTGCATATGTAAATGCTGTAGGCACACAGACAACAGAAGCTTTACTGATGGAAGGTTTTATTATTCGGGACTTGAATTATAACAGATTGAATTGATGGGCAGGCCCTTCTCCATCTAAAACCATATAACAATATTAGAAAAACTAGAAAATGCTTTGATTCAAAGACGAGCTTTCAAAAAGGATTGGCAAGAGGAATGCTCAAGTTTCAGAAATGATGAGAGGAGAGAACTCACAACCAGAGCCATTAGCAGATGACGCTGCACTGACACAGGGACCTGGAAATGAGACCTGAAGGCTGGGAGGCTGAGTCCTGGAAATCACATGGGGGTAGGAAATGTGGCCTGAGCTCAGGAGAAGAGGGGAACCTAAGCTAAGTCCACACATAAAGCCTGTTAGAGCCACCCTGTTTTTTAAATAAATAAATACAGGTGCCCTGGAGAGTAGAGATGAATCAACCAGTGGGCCTGGAGAAACGGGAGAAACAGCACAAAAACATGACATCTCTGTAGGATCTCTAGATGGAGAAAACAAGTTGCCCACGAGTAATCGAAACTCCCATATGACTACCCCATGTGCTCACCAACATGCCCTTGACGTGAAGTCCTAAGCTGGGAAATGAACACAAAAACCGTGTCCAGGACCAGTAGAGGGATGGGGTAACACTCTGACAACACAAGCTCTTGCGATTCACACACGTGCATGTGCATGCACGGGCACTTATCATAACGCGCTCCCAGCAAAACTACGAACCGCACAAGGAGACAAACCACCATCAGCATGTGGAACTGTGGGGAAATGGTCCAGAAAACCCTTTACGTAAATATACATTTATGTGTTTTAAGATAAAATAACATACTTAAGTTGGACACTTTTTTATGTTTCCCCACTTACATTAACTTCTTTGATTAACTCTCCTATGCCTTAAGCGGTGACAGTTAATCAAAGAAGTTAATTTAAGAGGGCGCCTCCGAAAAACACGGATGGCTAACTGATACCAACGCAGCACAGCCCTCCACGTTTTCCACGTTTTCCCTTCATCTTCACCACAGCCCTGTGCAGGAAGTGCTATTCTCTGCATATTAGCTCTGAGGCTCAGAGACTTGGAGTAACTTGTCCAGTCACTGGCTCTATGAAATAAGAGTATTAATCCAAGCAGAAAGATATTAATTCCAACCAAAATCCCACGTTCTTTTTTTTCTTCCAATTTGTCAAATTGATCTAAACACTCAAATGGAAGAGGAAAGGGCCAAGCATTTCCAAGATAATTTGAAGAACAGTAAGGATGCATTTTCCCTACCAGATACTATAAATGTATTATAAAGCTATAATCACTGTCTAGCACAGGGACAAACAGAACAGTGTCTCACAGAAGAGGGCACAGAGACAGCTGCATAAGGAAACCTGGTATGTCACAAGGAAGGCAGTAAAAATCAGTGCAGAGAGGAGAAACTATTTGATAAGAGGTACTCGAATAGCTGCTGACTGCTATGACTAAAATAAATACGTAACTCATGCATGACATACAAAAATGAATTCCAGATGGATTTTGTATCAAAATGTTAAAAATGCAATCTCAAAACTTTGATGTCAGGCGTCTCTAAATTGCAGCTCTTGGACCAAACCTGGCTCGCCGCCTGATGGTGTACGTAAAGTTTTATTAGAACACAGTCACACCCATTAGTTTACATACGGTCTGTGGCTGCCTTCAGGGCTGAGTATTTGCAACAGAGAAAATGTGGCCATCAGCGCCTGAAGGTTTTCATCTCCGACCCTCTGCAGAAAAGGTTTCCTGACTCTAGCTGTAAATAGAGGGGGATTTCTTTATGAGGTTGAGGTTGGAAAGACTGTCTTGAGTAAGACTAAAATAAAAGTCAAATATATTAAAGCACATGAAAATGTAAATGAATGAACTAGGGAGTCACCTGTGACGACCACAGACAAAACCCAGTAGTGAGTGAGAATAAAAAGCAAGCTGCAGAAAAATAGGGACACTATGACTCGTCTATGGACATTTGATGCCCATGTTGTAAAAATAAAAAATGTAGACAGGAAGCTTATATATCAACTCAGAGGAACAACTGTTTCTGGATAGAGAGGGACAGAGATGGGGTTGGGAGGGGGGGAGGGGTGCTTTACCTGTATCGGGCTGTTTTCTAAAAAGCATGGGAAGCAAACATGTCAGAATGTTTCTTGTATCTCAATGCTAAATGTGCATCGTGTATCTCTGGGATTTTCTGTAGGCTTCAAACATTTCACACTGAAAATGTAATTAGAAATGTGCTCTTCGTCACTGAACAAGTATTGATTGAGCTGGCATTTCTGTAGGCAGAAAGGGCTCCGGCCCAGCGCCGGGCAAACCATGGCCCGCAGGCCGAAGCCAGCCGGCCACCTGTGTTCGTACAGCCTGGGAGGAGAGAAGCATTTTTACATTTTTAAAAGATTTCAAAAATCAAAAGAAGATTAATATTTCATATCGTGTGAAGGTTACATAAGGTTCAAACATCAGTGCCCATCAATAAAGTTTTACTGCAATACAACCACATCATTCATTTCTATATTAAGGGGAGCAAAAAATGGAAGGTGTGTGTAAAACACAGTGTATTTATTCTTACGTGTTCAAACGTCAGTCACCTTCAAAGGACTCCCCATTGGATGCAGTGCACCTATTGAGACGCCTTTTCCACTGCTCAGAACAGTTTTTGAACACCTTGATTTTGATACCTTTTAGTGCTTCTGCCATTTTTGGTTTCACTCCTTCCACATCAGCAAAACTTTTCCCTTTGAGGATGTTTTTCATCCGGGGAAACAAAAAATAGTCACTTGGGGGTAAGATCAGGTGAATAGGGAGGGTAGGGCACACAGTCATGCCCTTTTGTGGTCAAAAACTGCCGAACACTCAACACGGTATGGGCAGGTGCGCTGTCATGCCGAACGTGTGTGTGTAAATCACCCACCATGAAATGGGCAAAGGCATCGAAAGAGCCTCCAAAAATAATTCACTGGAGCCGAACGTAGACTTTCACAACAACGCCAGCTGGTACACTGATGCAGATGGGTTCCTAGAACATTCTCCTAGCGGGGGGGGGGAAGCCTGTACTACGAGGAGCCTGCCCCCAGAAGATAATTTGGGGGGGGAGTCCCTTCTTTTATTTGTCTGCTTTCTCCCTATGTCAGCAGGGTTGAATAGTCACAGCAGAGACCACAACAGCCCACAAAGCCAAAAATATTTACTATCCGGCCCTTCAGAGAAGAAGTATCTGCTCCCACAGTGCTGGCAGAGGGACATGGACCATAAACACCGTAGACATATGACCACTGTCAGACACTGCTGCTTAAATGTATCACCTAATGCAGGAAACGACGGAGACAATTTAGTTGCATGGATTATACATTCCACTTTTTATAGCTGAATAAAAAAAAGCTAAATAATTGAAGAGTTCCCCCAATGAGCCAGGAGTAATGTTTCAGAAATACTTTTTACTCTTTCCTCTTTCCTCAGAATCATATCACTGATTCGACTCATCAGCTGGAAAGATTCAGATCATGAAATTTTATCACATAAGAAATTTCATGAGGAGAAAAAATATCAACCCATCTTGCAAAAACTTTAATAGGAATTAAAATAACCGTATAATTATATAAATCATTCTTGTAAGGTTGGTTGTGCCTCCAGTTCTGCTCAGAGTAAAAATATCAGAAGGGCAACCTGACACCATTTGCTATGATGATGCAAAGTTCTCAGACACCGGAATGAGCCACACCCAAGAAACCCAAGCACGAGTTCTCATAATAAACATGGAGAACGTACATTCGGGGTCCACTGGTATTTTGCTGCAAAAGTCACATGAAACACTCTATTTGAATAGCCTCAAACTCAGTGAACACTGAAGAAGAGACAGGGTTCCTGTAGAGCAATGAATTCACTTAGGAGACTATTGTTCAGAAAGACACCTGCCCCTGTCCCCTGTCCCTGAGATCCACGTCAGGACAGTTCTGCCTCTCACACTGTCCAGAGGGGAATGGACAGCTGATATCCATGAGATGGCCCATGGTCCTGAAGATCACCAGCAATGGATCTCCACATGCTCCACTTGGCCCTGCAGACAGGTTTCACTTCCTTGACCACGCACAGGGTCCTGGAAGACCATTTCCCAAGACTGGCGTCGAGGGGCCGGGGAGAGGGGGAGGTTATTGACACTCATGTACCTTGGAAACCCTGAGCTCAGTTTCCAGACCCATCACATGGTGATAGCCATGCCTGAGCTTCCTATACCTGCACTTCCCAGACTGTGTGACAGAGTGCCAGGGTGGGAGTGCTGCAATGAAGTCACAGAAGCACTGAGGACTACACAGGTTTGGGGGTGGGGTTTTTTCCATTTTCAAGGGAAACACGGGATTCACAACTTCTGCCAGACATCAAGAACTACTAGCTAGAGGTAGTTAGTTCTCGGTTCCAACATCAGACCCTGCTACATTTCTTTTGATGACATTATATTGTCCAAGCTGAGTTTTCAGCAAATGCTGTGATAAAAAAGCAAGTACTCCATAAAAGTCAAGCTGAACAGCAATGAGGAGCGCAGCGATCAATTTGAGAAGCTGGGCAACACGCGATGGGCACGCACCCATCCCTCATTCGTACATAGCTGGTTATTTAAAAATGACATAAAAGTATTATTTTTTTCTTTCAATATACACGCATTGTTTTATCCAGCAGCTACAAAGTTGTCAGAATGTAAATTGTTGGGACATAGCTACTGACAAAGATTCTGTCCTTGATCAAACTCTACTCACGTTCCCCTGAACGTTTCCAACTAGACTTCAACTTTTGAACTTCTCTGTTCATCTCTTGCTAAAATTTTCCAATTTTGCAAGAATCTTGCTAAATCAGTTTAGTCAACTCCCTGTCCTCCATACCTGCACTCTCAAAATCTAACCAGATTCCTCACCCTCCACCACTGCCCCAGATGGTATCTGATCACCTGGCCATCCTTTGACAAGAATCCTGCTATGTGGTTTTAGCCAGAATCTTCCCTCACCCTTGAAATTTCCTCCTAGTCATTTTCCACCCACCATCCCCACCTGCTGCTTGGCTATAAAGCCCCTCCCGTCCCTCCTTGTCTATCTGGAACCAAGCCTGGGTCGATACTGAGATCTCTTTCCCCCTACTGTAAGTGTCCTGAATAAAACCTGTTTTCACCCCTTTCATTATTGTCCAGTTCTGATTTTTAACATAACTTCATAAATGGAACCATAAGCTATTTCTTTTTACCTAAGGCACTGTAAAAAAAAAATTCAATGTGATGCCAAGACTACCCTGAAAACAAGGAAGTTGGTTCCAGAACCTCTGGCTTACATCAAAACTGTTGCTGAACCTAGAAGTTCAGCTGTCCACTAGTCTTCATCCCCCAAATAGCTGAAATTTCAAGAGAACAGTACACAGACCACAGTGAGAACAAGTGTCCTGCTCAGTGATTGAATTCAAGTGGGTTGACAATGCATGTGATGGACACAGCTCTGCCAGGTCCCACTACCCCCTCAGGGACAGGCAAGTCAGAGCATTTTACCCCCATTTCACAAAGAGGGAAGCTAAGATCCTATAAGGTCACCTGAGCATACAGGGTCCCTAAGTGACAGAGTGCAACTCACACCCAGTTCCCTGAACCTGTCTCCACCAACCTTTCCTCGAAGTGTTGACAGGAAACATAAATAATACAGTAGCAAGTTACATGGTCTATGGACCGATGGGTCCCTTTGAAGCCCTTACCATCAACATGCAGGTAAAGTACATGAACCCTTTGCATCGTTAGCCTGTCATTTGTTTTCCTGTCATTCTTACATCTAGTGGCTGATCAGTGAGGGTGTGAACTAGTCAGATATCATTGCACAATGGAGTCAATGGCACTATAGTGTCCTTCGCAAGTGGGTTCGAATGTCACATGGCCACAGAATATTTCTGCATCCTTAACGAACTAAAGTAACATCTCAACTTCTTGCTTTTTCCATATTTGCAAAGAGGATACTATTTTCTTTGAGGGACTGATGACTGAGGCTTCTCAGTGAGAATCTGAATCTCAGACACAGAATTTTAGTCAGAGTAGACTGGGGGTCCTGGCTCCTCACATATACATATATATGAGCTGATCAGGTTAGGAAGACTTAACTGTACCCACTGCTGGGATTCAGACTTTACTGACATTTTTGATGCACTAGGGGATCCTGATGGGAAGGAAGCCTGACTACTACAAAGGGACAAAATGCACCCAAGAAGTTGTTCCTCCAAAAATTAAAAAATAGAACTACCATATGATCCAGCAATTCCACTTCTGGGTATTTATCTAAAGAAAATGAAAACACTAATTCACAAAGATATCTGTACTCTCATTATTCTGCAGCATTATTCACAATAGCCAAGGTATGAAACAACTTAAGTGTCCATCAGTGGATGAATGGATACAAAAGTTGTGGTGTGCATGCACACGCATGTGCACATGTGTGGAATATTATTCAGCCATAAAAAATAATAAAATCTTGCCATTTGTGAGAACATCCATAGACCTCAAGGACAATATATTAAGTGAATAAGTGAAACAGTGAAAGACAAATACTGTATGATCTCACTTATATGTAGAATCTTGAGAAAAGAGAAGAGAAAAAAGGAAAGAAAGGAAAGAGAGAGGGAGAGAGGAAGGGGGGGGAGGGGAGAGAGAGGGGGTGGGGGAGAGAGAGAGAGAGAACAGATAGGTAGGTGGTTGTCAGAAGTGGGGGTGAGGGGGTGGACAAAATGGATGAAGAAGGTCAAAAGGTAGAAATTTCTAGTTAGAAAATAAATAAGTCAGGGGACGTAATGTACCACACAGTGAGTAATACTGTGTTGCGTATTTGAAAGCTGCTAAGAGAGTAGATCTTAAAAGTTCTCATGACAAGAATGACATTTTGTAACGCTGTGTGGTGATGGATGTTCAACCAGACACCGTGATGATCGTCTTGCAATGTATACAAATATCAAATCATCATGCTGTACACCTGAAACTAATACAATGTTACACATCAATTGCACCTCATTAAAAAATAATAATAATTTTTTTTAAATGTCCCAGAGAGAGATTTACTCCAGAGGAAAAGCAGTGTGGTAGGGCGGCCACTGTCGGCAGGGGACCTTCAGGTCGGAGGGCAGCGCGTCAGCAGATGCTGGGTTAGCCCTTTGACTGTGTTAATTCACCTCAAGTATTTTTTTCAAAATGTGTCAAAAGCCACAAAAAATAAAAAGTTGATATTTTGACTACTTTATGCATTTAACAATAACATTTTGAGCTGCTTTGTACATAAATGACATTATTTTTATTTTAAATATTTGTAATATGTCATACATTTACCATCACATTGTATATTAGCAAAAACTTCTAAGGTATTTTCGAGCCCATGGGCTAAACTCGGACACTGCGGTCAGCAGACAGAAATAATCCATTCAGATACATCTGCACGTCAGAGCAAAAGGGTTACCCCACTGCCCACAGGGGTGCCCACTGAGACAGCCGCCCCCCGGAATGCTGCAGCACTGCAGCTCCAGCAGCCACGCTGTGGGCCCAGCACTGACTGGAACGTTCTGGGTTCGCTCTCGTGTCCGCTTTGTGAGAATGGAGATGGGGATTGCCAGGACCAACGTGAGGTTCTGTTTTGTCCAACATCAGCCACGCCGAGCTCCAAGCCAGTTAGTTTCGGCCTTTTGTGCCACCTCTAGATCCTGTGAATGATTCCATGAATTTATTTTATCACATCTATGCACATACACAGGGAGAAGTGGCTGAATTCATAAGAAATCTTAAAGTGGCAGCCCAAGCCATATTACTGTGTGTTATAAAGCAAGAACCTAGTCCAATATACAAAATCATTTTAGACCAAATTATGTGTTTGCATAGTTAAGACAAAAGTACGATTGACTTGCTAAAATGAAACCATGGCTTAGCTCTATTTAAAATTCAATCCCATTTGTGTCCTCATTACAACATTCGCATCGCACAATGTCTGACATGAGATCCCTTCTCAGTATCTCTATTATCTCCAAATCTGCAGGGAAGATTTTTGGCAAAAAAAAAAAAAAAGCATTAAAAATCTAATTTTGCTGAATACAATCTCGATTAATAGCCCGCTCAGTCTACCAATACTGCTTCCAAAAACAGAAGTTTTGCGGGTAAAGAGAAGACATAAAATCCAACAGCAATACCAGTGACTACAGCAGTGTTCTGAGGAGCGTGACAATCAGCGCGTACTCCTGTAAAAAGCAAAATCAAGGGTTCAAGAACTCCATGTGTGACTGCAAAAGAGGTAGATCACCTGAGTGATAGTCCCAGCACACTCAGTTTCTGAGCCCTGACACTCAGTGCACCGTGTAGAAAATCAAACTGATGACAGAAGTCCTGGCACGCTGAGCGGGGGTCCTGCAGCGGTGCTGTGAGCGTCACCAACGTTCTTTCCAAACCTGCGGATAACCCCGTCGGGCGAGCATGGTCAACTCCACGTTACAGGTGAGAGATCTGAGAGAAGTTCACGCACACCACGAACAGAACACATGGTACAGGGAAGACTCAAACCCGGGTTGTTCGTACTACATTGTGCCTTTTCCGTAAAAATAAAGACGCTTCTGAGTTTTCTGGGTGTTGGTTTTGCTTTGTTTTGTTTTCCTTTTAATCATTCACCTTTGGGGAACGAGTTGAGCCGGGCGAACTGGGGCACACGCGCAGAAACGAATGGCTGCATGTACTAGGACGTCTGAAGATCATTAGTCTGCATTTCAGGCACTTGTCACAACAGCTGAGCCTTAACTGTCCCATTCTGCATGCTAACTTCATGGGAGGGACTTTATGGCATGAACAAAGCAAGCTGGGAGGAAAGCAAAAATAACCTTAGGTTTGGTACGAAAGGAGTGGGAGATTTATATTTGAAGATGAGTATCTGGGACATTGAGACACATCAGGAAAAAGCATCAAACACAACCAGATGGAATGTTAGCGTTTTCCTGACTTGCCCGGCCTCTCCTCCAAGTTCACGGTCCGTGCGAACAAGTGAGGCCAGCGCGACGCTCAGGCTATGCCCGGCTCCACCCCCAGCCTCCTTCCTAACTGGTTCCCAGACTCCCCTGCGGGACACCCCACTAGCAGAGCCTCCACCATCAGTTTCATGGGGTGGAGCAGCCGTAGCTCTTCTGTGGACCCAAAAGACCTCCTTACAGTCTTTCCGGGGCTCAATGAGGGTTATCTGTCAGCCAAAGGAGGCGGCAGAGAACGGGCTGAGTCTGGACTGGGGGCCTGGGGTCCAGCCCTGCCTCCTGGGCTGACTGGACAGCAACTCTGAATTGCAGTCCCCTCGTACGTGACACCAAGGGGGACCATGTGCACTGTCCTGGTGGCCGCGAGAGGAAACCAGGTGAGTATGACACTGTGATTACAGATCGGGGCTACCCGACACGGTCACTCGAGGTCGAACGTTTGATGTGGCATTGAGCACTTTCCCTACTGCAATCAGGGCCAGCTGTAACACTGACCACAAAGTCCTGTTCTTGGAGAAGTACTAGGGTTCACCCAGGTTCGTCAAAAATAAATAAATAAAACAAATCATGTCCCAGCGACGTAGAGAGGCGCTGCACGCCGCTCACTCCGCAGACACAGATCTCAGACTCTGTCCTCTACCCCTTCTCACGGCCTCTGCTCCACCTGCAAACGCTCCTCAGTCATGTTTGCTCCCCATGACCGCGGGCAGAGCGGATACTTGGTGACAGCAGCGGGGACGCCGCAGGAACGTCCCCGACAGCGGCAGCCTGTTCTCAGGGAGATACTCTCCCAAAGGGCTCCTGAAAGGTGCAGGCTGGGAAGCAAGGTGGCTTCTTCCCTTGCTCCTGTTTCCCAGAATGGGTTCTGCATCCACAGCCTGCAACATCGCCTCATGTACCATTTGGTTCCGAATCAATGAAATGTTCCAAGCAAGCAGGGCAAAAAGGGGCACAGGGCTGCAGCCCCAACCCTCAACAAGGCAGGACAGTTAGCGACGCAGCCCTGCTCCATGACCTGTTTTCCAAATGGTGCAGTGCAGGGGCCCAGCACTGTCCTGTACGGGACAAAGGACAGGGTCCCTGGGGGGGTCGTCCCTTCACTACGATGCTGGTGGCCAAAAAGACATCTCTCTCTAAAGTCACAACAATGCAAGCAGCTCCGGGAGAGCAGGCAAATAGGCTCCAGTGAAGAGTCTGGGTCTCTGAGAGCTGACTTCTGTGCAGGGACCTGGGCCTGCACATACAAATCTGAACCATCAGGTCACCATGCACCAAGGACTTTATCAAACTTGAAAAATGACAGACCCCAGTTATGGCAAACAAGTGCACAGACACTCAGTGTTGACCTAAATTGAAACTGCTACTCAAATTGATACAAAAACATATAAACTAAAATGTTTTTATTACAAATGACAAAACTAATCAAATTTAAATTAGTTTAGTGTAGCAGAGAACATTGCTTTGCTATTATAGCCAGTGGCTGTTCACAAGGTGACCAGGCTCCACAAAGGTTCTCTGGAGCTCACTCACTGATGCCACCACCATGGGCCACCATGGGCTTCTAGGGCCACCATGAGCCATGTGACGTTGAATCCACCCACATCCTCTCCTCATTCAACCCATCTTAAACCCTTTGTCATGTAGTGCCATGGTGATGTGCGGCCGTCCCTTGAGGCAAACACATCCTGCAAATACACCCGTGGAGAGTGTGTGTGCCCCTCCTCCCCATCTCTGTGCCCAGAAACATTGCTGTAGATGAGAGGACACCATGTGAGTCAGGGAATCACAGAAACAGTGGTGATCTCCAGCCACTTACAGGAGTCATCGCTCTCCCTGGCTCTCCTGCACATGAGAGAGTCGCCAGAATCCAGACAGTGTCTAGGGCCCCTAGAAGGCCTGCCACCCACAAGCCATTAATCCCTAATACCGCGGGGTAATGTCAGGACCCGTGAGTATTCCTATGCACCTTAAATCACAGTGTGTGCCCAGACATGTGGCCCACCCTGGTTACTGAGCAGAGGACTCTGGGACAGTTAAGCAGATGACCATAACTGTGCAGGCTCTAATGGGGTGTGACCACCTGCCAAGGAAGGTCCTGACTATGACTGACACTCTCTGACAGCAGGGCACAACCATCACAGCAATATCAAAAAACGAATGCAGGCACCCCAACCTCACGCTAAGTTCAAAATATGCAAATCAAATTCGGTAAGTAGGAAATCTTTCATCCTACTCCATCTTATTTACCGATATGAGCTTTCTGACAAATAAAAATCAGGATAGAGAAAATGGTAACTTAAAAAAAAAAAAAGAGCTCTTTTTCTTGATTCCATAATGACAAATTTGCATTCTAGAACAGAGATGATGACCCAGTTGTATTTCCAGGTTTTAGACCCAATTTATTCAAATAATTGCAACTTAATTATACAGAATTATTTTAAATACCAATGTGCTTACCCTCTGAATTAAAACTGTGTCACCTGTGACGATTATTCCAAATGAGGGCCTCATAATTTAGGGAATGAAAATTTAACTGCAATATTTAAAATTAGCTTCTCTTAGATACGACCGTTCTCAACAACCGGCAGCCCTCTGAAAAGGACTGCTGAAGACAGGCCTGTCCAACACGTCAGCTGGGTTCCTTTACACTTCAATTTTTTTTAACCAAAAAATAGTTTGCATTTTATTCTACTATTTATGTCTACACTTCAGGAAGGAGCCAGAGAAAAAATGTGTTGTAAGCATGAAAACGGTCCCAGTCTTGGGACAAGACACCGGACTCCCAGGCTTGGTTTCTGCATCTGTCAAACAGAGGTAACCCCACTTTTCCTACATGAGACAGGGCTGCACCCCACTGCCTTCAGAGCCCATTAGCCTTCTATCCCAAGAGACATATAAAACATGCAAAAAAGATTATGACAAGTCTTTTCTTTTTAAAAAAAAAATCACATGAACTGCTGGCCAGGAAACAGTGGATCCGAAATTCTTCAAAATGTCTAGAGGTAGATGGAAATAGTGTTGTGATAGAAAACACTTCATGGTGTGAAGAACCCAAAGGAGAAAACATTTCCAAGCTAGAAAGGAGATAACACAAGACCAAAACAATTCACTTGGGCAAGGGTTCTGACCAATTCCCCCCGAGAGAAGGCAGTAACGAAGAACGACGCCACACTAAACACTGTCTTATTCGTATGTGATTCCAGAATGCCAACTCAGCAATTCTGAAAGCAACCCGTTGTCTTCACGAAGGTCCACTTCCAAGGACCTTCATGGCCCTTGTGAGGAGGCAGTTCAGCACGTATGGGCGTCACAAGGCCGGGGCCCGAGTGACGGAGACAGGACGCGCAGCCCAGCTCGCTGCACTCTGACCCGACCAGCTCAGTTCTTCCTCCTGGCACCAGGCTCCTGCTGCCTTTCAGGTTTTTATGTTGCACATTTTATATTCTCTCTGAGAGCAGACTAAGGTCAACAAAATGAGTAAGTTTGCTTAATTTAGTAATCTGGAGGTATGCCAATTCAGTAACTGCCACACAAGATAAATGAAATGGCATCCCCCTCCCCAAATCCTTCCGTGTTTCTGTTCTAACACCTCTTAATGGTTCTCGTGGCTCAATTCCAATCAAACGTAATTCACCTACCCAGCATGTGCCATGAACATAGCTGAAAAATCCTAATGTAATTTAAAATTAATCGGACACCCATGCATTGTACTCACAGGCATTTCATTAGACTATTTCCTTCTCATTGTGAAGACAAACCTAGCAAAATCAGTTACCTGGTTCCCAGACCAAAATCAATTAGAAGCAACATATTAGAAAGAAGAATTACTACTGCAGGCTGCGTCGGTGACACAGGCATGGAGTGACAGCTGATGTGGGAAGCAGCAGGAGGATATATAAAAGGGACAAAAGCATGGCATCAACGAGTTGGCCATTGGAGTCCACTGGGTAGAGAGGCGACACCTTCCACCTTCTGATTACTCGGAGATTGTTGTGGTTACCGAACAATCCGCAATGAATGCTAAATGTAATGCCTTCGAGTCAATAAGAAAGGCTCAGTTACGTTCTGTGTGCTCCGCTGACACATATAGTGGGGGGCCACTCCTTAAAACTGACTGCAAAGACGACTATCGGAATCTAAAGGGTAAGGTAACTCCTTTAAAGGAACGTATCACATGCCGGGTACGTGGGCTGACACTGCTTTTTGAAATAATTAAATAATAGTGGAGACAAAGTTACTACGGCGACTCCCATTCTGATTACTTTCCCACCTATTATTTTCCTGTACCGTTGCACGGAACACCTGGGTGCTAACAGTCACGGGCTTACAGGTGAAATACCTGGTCGCCTCAGCTTAGAATCAGAAGAAAAGACCAACTGCATCTGGACCGATGCGTTAGTGCACACACTGCATATGTGCAGAAACTCCGTATTCGTAAATTCGCTCTGCAGCAAAAGCCCGCGATCACCTCTGGGGGACGATGCAGAAATGATCAATAACAGTCATGATGGCAGCTGTTAGGGCTCTGTGTGAAGCCCTGTGTCCAGAATCTTACATACGTGTCCTCTGAGAATGGCACAGCGAGCCTGAGTCCCACGTGAGACACCTGAGCCTTAGAGAGGTCCAAGAACCTGTCCAAGGCCTCAGAAGTGGTAAGTGAGAACCCCTGGTCTCTCGTGCTCAGAAACCGTTTTCTTAAGCACCGTGGACTGAGTCGGTGACAGAAGGGGTAACAAACGGCAGGCGACAGGGGAGAAAAGGAATCTAAAGCAATGAGAAGAGCAAAGAAGCCAGGGTCCCGTGGGCATCCCGGAGAGCACTGGTGCCTTAGGACATGGCACAGTGGCTCAGTTAGGGTTGTGCTAGGAACCAAAAGCGTCACAACCGCCAACGTGCGGGGCACTCAGTGTGGACCAGGCGTTTCCCACACACTCACTCGTTTAATCCTCCCAGCGGGCCCACAGAAAGGATACTATCATTATCCCCGTTTTACAGACGAGGAAACCGAGGCCAAGTGGTGGGACCGCTCGCGAGGACAAGTGGTGTGACCGCTCGCGAGGACAAGTGGTGGGACCGCTCGCGAGGACAAGTGGTGTGACCGCTCGCGAGGACAAGTGGTGTGACCGCTCGGGAGGACAAGTGGTGTGACCGCTCGGGAGGACAAGTGGTGTGACCGCTCGCGAGGACAAGTGGTGTGACCGCTCGCGAGGACAAGTGGTGTGACCGCTCGCGAGGACAAGTGGTGTGACCGCTCGCGAGGACAAGTGGTGTGACCGCTTGCCAAGGGGAACACGGCCACAGCTGGTAAGACAAGATCTGAACGCAGGGAGTCTGGTCCCCGAGCCTGAGGGCTTACCTGCGATGGGGACGTAGCCGTCACACTGCCACTACTCACCAAGGGCAAGGAAGCGCGGAGCACAACTTGGACATCAACAGCAACGAAGACTGTTTTGACAGTTAAGGAAGGCAAATTTCATTTAGCTAAAAATTTTACGTTTGTAGAAACACTCATTTCCCAACAACGTGAGGTCACGTTTTTAGAGTTCGAATCCCAGGTGCCTTTCTTTCCCCCGGTGTGGTAACCCCAAATGTTTTCGTCTTCCTGAAGATACAAAACACACTTTCTAAGAAAAGTACATAAACTCAAAGTTTTTCTAAGTACCTCGAAAAAAAACGTTTTAAACGTCCATTAACGGCTTAAGGACTGTCTCTGTACCCCGAGGTTGATGGCTGATGGTGTGACATGTGACTTCTCGAACTACGATGAGGGACAGAAGAGCACCTTTGACCTGCTTCATCACGTATCACGTAACTGTGAGCTTTCAGACGTCAGGCGTCAGTGATAGTGACATAATCCATCGTCACCATACTCTAAAACAGACTCAAACTCAGAGGATGTATACCTGACCAATATTTCACATACTTACCCAAATACAGTTAAATCCTTTGCTCAAAAGTTTTCATCGAAATAAGTATCAAGGTGACCATGAGATTAGTTAAAATGTTATTTAGATTTTTTAAAGAACAAGATGCACTCCCTATACCTCGATTTGCAAAAACGTTCCTGAGAAGTGAGCCGTGTGCCCACTGCAGGCTCTGGCTGTGTAGCCTTGGGAGGTTCCCATGGTTTCCAGTGACGTGGTTTTCAGTGTGAAGCCACTCACAAAGGACAAGCTGACCCCGTGCTCCCTCAAAGGGTAGTTCTGCCATCAAAGCCTCGAGAGTGCCCAGGAGGAGCAAAACATCCCGTGTCCTCGATGGTCTGAGGGTCACAGCTGGTCACGTGGCCGACGCTCTGCTGACAGCTACGGGCGCCTTACGGAGCACCTGCGTGCATTTTACAGAACGAATGAAACGAGGAACGATCGGAGGCCAGACACGGCTCCGGGCTCCAGATGCGGCACACCGTGAAGCCGTACCTGTCCGTCAGCATCTCCCAACGTAATACGACACCGGGAATTACTGCCATTGACGAGTGACTTCTCAACAGCCTGAGCTCAGTTGGTCTTTCACGCACGTGTCTTAGAAATGCCAGCAGTACTGCCAGCCACACGGTGCTTGTTTGTTTTTTCTGCATTTGACAGGTTAACCTAGTCTAAAAAGTGCAGAATCGGGCCAAGAAATCTGGCGGTCCTGGGTTCAAGTCCCGCCCCTGAGCCTCTCTAGCTGCATAATTAAACACAAGGCAAGTGACCTGCCTCGCTAAGCCTTATCATGTAGCTAATCCCAGAACTTAACTCATAAAGTTAATTGGGGTTGCAGGATGCATGCGAGGCAGTGGGCGGAGTGCCAGGCGCCACGTGCCAGCCAGGATTAACACCCGGCTGCCTTCCGAGGGTGCCTGGGTGCACCGCCCGTGAGCTCGCGGGTGAGGGAGCTGCCTGCGTTTCCTATTGTCTCTTCCACTGTCATTCCATCGTCTTCATTATTTCTGAACAAGGAAAAGCCTGTGAGATCAAGTAATTAAGCGTTGTGTTTTGTTTTCCCTTTACTATTATGAAACCGAGAAGCAGAGAAAAAGTCACCAGGATGCAATTCCTTCACACCTGAGAAAGCACTGGTGACGCTAACGTGGAAGGCGCTGGAACTCTTCTCTGAAGCGAGGTGACTCCCACGGACTCACGCTCAGCCTGTGGCTGCTGAAGGAGGGAGTCACCGACACCTCCTGGGCCTGCACGGTGGGGACGAGATGGGCATCGCTCCCAAGAGACGTCACAAATCCAAGTGCTAATCAAAGGAATAAACCCGGCCAGCAGAGGGGCTGTCACCAGGAGGGCGGCGCAAACCCAGAGCGACATCACCCGTTCACCTCTTTTCACGTATCTCTTTGACTCGGATTCCTTGCATGTCAGCATTGTAATTACGGTGTCACTACACTGCTCACGTGGGCCATTAAATGTCATCGGCTGAGCCTCCGCCAGCAGAGTCCCTTGCAACAGGGCTTATGTCCATCACCTGCCTGGGCCTGATGAAATGGGGCCCAGAACTGGGGCGGAGGCCCCCCTCTATGGCGCTGGGGGCCCGGTGCCAGTGTTCCTGGCAAATAAGCTGCATAATCCTGGGGGACACGTTGACCTCGCGCTATAATGGGCACCGGTCCCATGAGGAGTGTTGCGGGATGAACTGCGTCACTTCCCAGCCCCCCAAGCCGAGGACCCTCCGTGGGCCACAGAGACCAACCCCGTCCAGCAGAAACGACCAAGGCCCTCTCAGTCCCCATCTACCTGCCCCACGGCGTCAAGCCCCTCTCGGTGAGCCGCACCACTCCCACCCCCAACCCCGGAGACGGAGGAGAGGCCGTGGAAACGCTGGGTAGGCGGTGGGTGTGCAAAGGCAAGGCGACACCTGGACAAGG
The DNA here is from genome assembly GCA_004026885.1 of Lyroderma lyra. Classification (NCBI taxonomy): domain Eukaryota; kingdom Metazoa; phylum Chordata; class Mammalia; order Chiroptera; family Megadermatidae; genus Lyroderma; species Lyroderma lyra. The sequence goes on from PVJL010005820.1 coordinate 83,361, forward strand.
CGGTCCCCGGGGAAACCAGCGTGGACTCTAACATGTGTACGTGCAGTGCACGCACACGGCACATGCACACACACAACACTCGGCACTCCACACGCGCACACCAGGCCACCGACGGCACCCCCAAACCCCCTCTCCACTCGGCTTGGGTTCTAGGACGTTTACATCAGGGAAACTCATCTTAGCTATTTCCTGGTAACACAGTAGCTTAACCTGGACTGTGGGGGCCACACTCCTCCCAAATATTGCAGGACTTTACTATCCAAGAGATCAAATCCAACCCTGCTGTCCCTCCACCTCGTCCCACCAGCCCAGCCTCTGAGCAGAGCAAGGGCACTCGCACCCCGGCCCCAGCCGACGCCCCCCACAGCGTAACCCCCACAGCGTAACCCCCACAGCATTGGCAAAGCCTCTGCTCTGAACGGACACTTGTCACGAAGGAGCCGAGACCCGGCGGACGGCGTCCACACTGACGGCTTTAGAGTACAAGTGTCCGAGCACTTGGTGGAGTGAACCCCTACAGAAAGGAGCTGGGGGAAAGCAGAGAAGTGGGGACACCGAGGTGTTTGTGACATTGGCCATGCGACCCGCTGTTACTTGTGAACATCTCACGTTGGAAATTAAGAGAAAGAACCTGCGCATACAAGGAGCCAGAGTCCTTCCGAGAGTGAAACAGCAAACCGATTCCGGCCCGTTGTCGGCAGCACCATCAGGCTCCGGGCGCGGAAGGGCCCCCACGGAGGGACCAGGGACTGCGAGCAGCAGCCCCGCCCGGGGGAGGGGGCGGGGACCTGAGCTGGGGACACTTGGGGACAGTGTGCTCAGTTCTCAGCTGTGTAACAGCGTAGGGAAAGGGCTGACGACGTGAGAGCACACAGAAATCCTGGCAGTCTTCGGGAAGTTCAAAACCACTGGAAGGAGCGCGAGGCTAAAGTCAGCGTCACGGGCACGAATTGCGTGTCAACGCAAAGGTCTCTCAAGAATGCTCGAACTTCCTTTTGTAAGGGTACGCTCCCCTTCCAGTATCAGAAACGCGACTACGGAGCAATCCGTCTTCCCCTGAATGTATACCAAGACAAACTTCAGCTCCTCTGCATTTGGATCACAACAACCAAGTCCCATGTGTCCACACCCCACCAGTCCCCGTCCTACTGCACGTGAGCTGTTTCTCTGCCTCCGCTGCACATCGGGTCACTTGGGGAGTAAGTGACCCAGGTACCACCTGGCCCCAGCAAACCAGAATGTCTGGAGGGGGCCCCAGAGTCAGCACTTTTAAAGCTTCCCCAGAGTCCAGGGCATAGCCAAGGGCGAGAATACTAATGTAGAGACAGAGCATAACGTGGTAAGTCACCTCAATCAAAATCCCCTGGGATGCGGATTTAAAATTCTGATTCCTGAGTCCCACTTCAGCCTGTTAAATCGGAATCTCGGGGTGGAGGGTTGCCTACAAACCTGCATTTTAACAAGTCCACAGTGTTCCCATGTCTTCTAACAGAGACCTGATCCTGGGCAGCAAGGCTGTAGTGTGACCATACCTGTCAAGAACTTCCATTCACCTGGACATTGCACTATGACGTGTTTTGACCTGAATATAGGCATCTAACGTCACCTTTTCCAGCCTAGTTCCAAGTGCTTTTTTAATTTATTGGGGGGACATTGATTAGTAAAAATTACATAGGTCCCAGGTGCACAATTCTACATTACATCCTCTATGTGTTGTATTACGTGTTCATCACCCAGAGTCAGTTCTCTTTTCATCACCACATATGTGTGTCCCTGTCCCCTCTCCCACTCCCTCCCCCCTTACCCTCAGGTAACCACTAAATCATCAACTGTGTCCGTGAGTTTTGTTTCTTTGTTGCTTTCGATTTTATATCAACAATCAAATTATATTTCTCCATCCCTTTCCCTTATTTTACCCACTCTCCCATCTCTCCTCCCATCTTAAACAAGTCCCTCTAACATTCTTTGTAGTACTGGTTTGGTGGTGATGTAGTGCTTTAACTTTTCTTTATCTGAGAAGCTCTTTATCTGTCCTTCAATTTTGAATGCTAGCCTTGCTGGATATATTACTCTTGGTTGTAGATCTTTGGTTTTCATCACGTTGAATATTTTCTGCCAACCCCTTCTGGCCAGTAAGGTTTCTGGTGAGAAATCCACTGAGAATTGAATGGGGGTCCCTTTATAAATTACTACTTGCATTTTTTTAGAATTTTGTCTTTTTCTTTAACCTTTGCCATTTTAATTATGATGTGTCTCGGTGTGTTCTTGTTTAGGATCATCTTGTTTGGGATTCTCTGTGAATCCTGGACTTGTATGTCTACTTTCTTCACCAGGTTAGGAAAATTTTCAGTCATTATTTCTTCAGATAATTTCTTGATCCCTTGCTTTTCCTCTGTCCCTTCTGGGACACCTATGATTCTGATATTCTTCTGCTTAAAATTGTCCCAGAGGAATCTCAAACCATCCTCATTTTTCTGGATTCTCATATCTTTCTGTTCTAAATGGGTGTTATCTGCTGGCTTTTTCTACACATCATGGTTTTGTGATTCTATTTTATCTAGTTTGGTGACTTTTATTCCCTTCTTCATTTCAGTTAATGTAGTCATTATCTCTCTGTGGTCCTTTATAATGGTTTGTAAGTGTTCATTAATGCTTGCTATCTCTCTGTTGAAATTATCATTCAGTTTCTTAAGCATTTTTACAATCGTTGCTCTGAGCTCTATTTCTGATGGGTCATCTGTCCCCATCTCTTTAATTCTCTGGTTTCCCATATTTGCAGCCTCTCTGGAGCCTCACTGCTGCAGTTTCTTTGGTGTTCGCTGCTGATACTGGGCAGGCAGAGGTCTGTGGGGAAGGGGTGTTTGTGGCTTTGCTTTTTTCCTATGGCTCCAGGGGTCATGCAGGGAGTTTGGGGTTTCTGTTCTGGGTTTGCTCTGAGCATGGACTCTAACTTGAGCCTTGGGGTCAGTCCCATATGCTGGTCTCTCAGACTGTCCTGGTTGTGGGCTGAGAAAGCGTGCACAGCCCCCTCTGTCCCTCTCCTTCCCCACCAGAGCTCCTCACTGCCCAGCCGCTCCCTCTCCTCTGGGAACCAGAGTGAAGTCCGGCCGCTGCAGTTTGTGAACCAGTCTGCACCTCCTGGGGCCACAGTGAGGTGGGTGCGGTATCTCACGCCCCACCTGTGGGCCCCCTTTCCTATGTCACAGGGACCGAGTGAGGCCTGGACCGAGTGAGGCCTGGAGCGCTCTCCGCTGCTGCCTTCCTCCTCCCGCCCCCAGCTGTAGAGTGCCAAGCAGGACTCGCACAGTGGCCTCCTCGCTCTTCTCTTTATTCCTCCTTTGTTTAACCCTCTGCCCGCCTGCAGGTACCTTAATGCCATGAGTCAGTTTCTTAGCTGTGATTGTGCATTGTGTAGAGGGCCCTTGGTTGAGTACTAGGTGTTTTATTAGTTGTCATCTCCAGAGGAGTTTTCCGGAGGTCCCTCTCATGCCACCATTCTGCTGCCATCTAAGATCTCCAAGTGATTTTTTAATGTAGAATTCTTTTAATTTATTGTTTTAAAAAATTGTTCTTTCCATCAAGCCCATTATTACACACTGAGAGAAGACAGACCTGCAAATGGACTTGAGGGGCCAAAGAAAGGCAGTCTGCAGGCTTGCTTCTCACCTGTTTCTCATCCTGCTTCCTGCATTCACGGAGTGCAGGACCCGGACATTCCCATGCTAGAAGAAAACCCCAAATACGTGCCCCCTAGAGAGTTACTATCCCTGAACCTGGGCATTCAGCCTTCGCCAGAGTAACTAACCCTTAGGATGGGGCTTCAGGGTATCACTGGGGTTCTGGGTGACAGTGGACTTGAAGAGCCTTTAAAATCCAACTCCCCAGCCATCCCAGCCACCTCCCAAATGTTCTTCAGACAGTGCTGCAGAAGCATCTGAAGGCCTGAAGGCATCTGTGGCAGAAGGGCTGGGAGGCAGCTAGCTGTCCCCAAGCTCCTGGTTAAGGGGGAGAACTGGGAAAAGGAGAGAGCAGAGATGGAAAAATATAACAAAAAGAGAGAAAGAAAACACACACACACACAAGTTAAAAGCGAAGTTAAGAAAGAGAAAAAAGCAGGAAAATGGAGTAAACCGCAAGAGACGTTAGAGTCCTAAATTCTGTGGGAGAGGGCCTGATCTTTCCTTGATGGAAGGGAGGGATTCTGCAGGAAGCGAATTTCTTATCTCTTCTAGGACACCCCATCCTAAACAAGTATTACAGGCCTCCCAGTCAGCTCTCCCTTCACCAACAGTTCACGATGTTTTCTTCTTTGCACCAAAAAATCAAAAAGACATCTCTGGAACAACAGAACTAAAAAAAGTTAAATAATGACTTTAAGAGACTTTCTAAGCTCTTCTCCATGACAAAACTATAACAGCGTCTTCGCATACCTCTTGCAGATGAACAGAGCACAAGCTGGTCCCTGTCTTAAATACAGTAGCACGTCCGCGTCTTGACGGGATCAGGTGTGTTTGCCCACACACAATCAGCCACTTGCACCTAAAATGGCCTGAAGTCCTTTTCTTGCTGCTTTTTTTAGGCGATGACATGCAGCCCTCACTTCCAGACAGCCTTGAGAGCCACATGACACGTTAGTATTTGTGCACATTTCTGGAGGCGATACGGAATTATTCTCATTTCAAATCATGGCCCTTAAGTGCATCCCGCTGAGGGTAGTGCCACGTACTCTGGGACCCCATTGCTGTGACTTCTTCCTCCGTCTTTCCCTCTGACTGCCAACATGTAAGCGAGCCTCCTCCCGGACTTCCCTGTGAGGGTGAGAATCCGCTATTTTCCCAGTTTATGTTGAGGGTAACCACAACCACGTGAGAAGCTGTCTAGGATGCTGGCATGTCTTTAAAATAGGCCCCTAAGCCCAAGCAGAAACTGCAACCATTCCAAAGAAAATCATATAAAGCAAATTCGGAGAAACCTGCCTCCCCCAGTGCAGTGTGTTTCGTCGTCAGGAAAGTCGCTCAGGGCTGGGAGGGGGCGGGGGTGGGGAAGGAGAGGAGACAGAGGTGAAGCCCGGAAGGCAGCCTGGGGGCGGGCCCCCAGCGCCCCCCTCTCCTCCTGCTAACCCCAAACTTCCTCTTCCAATTCCCCGACTGCCACCTTCTTCCTTCCTCCCGGTCTCCCCCTTGCCCCCCCCCGGCCTCCTCCACAGCTCAGCCAGCCTCACGGCCAGAACGCAGTGTGAAGACGCGGCCGCCACGGCACCGGCGAGGAGACGAGGCCCACGGCGGCGAGAGGCGCTCATGGGCCCGAGGGAACGTCCGCTCGCTGCCGACGGGGGCTTCGGGCTCCAGGACCGACCCGGAGCCGCCTCTGCAAAGGCCCTCCGGCAGTCCGTCACTGTGCCGTTAGCCGGGGACATGAATTCCTGAGTTTGAGGGAAGAGGAGGGCAGGCCCGGGCGCGTGGCAGGAAAGTCGTCCCAGGTACAAACAAGGAAAGGTTCGAGCAACACTGACGACCGGCAAGGATCTAGTTGGGCCCTGGGGGACAGCAGGCGCGAGCACAGCACTCCGACGCACCCCGGCGCCCTGACCTCTGAGAGGTCCATCTGTAGAGCAGTGTTGCCCTCACTTCAACTCCATCCCACCTAGCAGACTGGGGAATTTTCAGAAAGGGTGATCAAAAAGCATCAAATGCGACCTTTTTAAGGTTATTATGGCTGTGGGAAATAGGTTTCCAGTGAAGAAAGAACAGAATTTGTGCCTCTTTTAGCACTTATTTATGAGCACAACCTATTTATTACCCGAATGACTGTCCGAGGCTTATTTTGGCAGGGTTTGTAACCTTCTAACGGGCGACCTCACCAAAAGCATGTTGATCTTAAACAGAGCATATTCATTCAACACCAACTGCTGTACCAGGGCACCTTAGAAGTCTTGCAGACTCACAGAAAATAAAATCTCCTGGCCAGGCGCTCACAACGTGCCTCACGTGCTCGGTGCACGCAGATCACCAGCTCATACACACTAACTGGACAAGGGCTTTTTATGCAGAGCGCCTTATTCTCAGACCTGCCCGGAAACAACCACCTGAAGCCATTAGCGTGCCTGGAACCAGCCGACTGCTGAGCAGGGCTTTCCCCAAGGAGAGTAATCCTGTGGCTGCAGGAGCACCCCACCATCTCCGCGTCCCCCAGCGCTTCCATGGAGCAGGAGCTTCCCTGGGGGCCAACGTGGGCACCCAGAACCTGTCCCCCAGGTCACACGTGCGGCCTTCTCCTCTCCGTGCTGCCTCCCAGCCCCCTCCGACTATGGAAGAGCTGCTTAAACATGCAAAGAGACTCAGGACAAAGGCACTTCCAACGGCTAACAGCTCGTCCTTAGGGAGTGAACTGGATGGGAAGAAAGGAGGACCGGCAACTCTTACGTGGCTCACTTCCACATACTGAGCATTACTGTTTCCATCACTAAAAAAAAATTTTTAAAGAATTCCTGAAACTTTCCGGGATCTGATTTTCTCACCTGAAAGATAACAAGACCGGGCCCAGAACTACATGATATGAAGACATCGTTTCCAGCTCTCAAGTTCTTTGGACCAGAAATGCTTTCGACGCGCCAGCACTTCGACTTCCACGACGTAGCAAAGGGGCAAAGGAGAAGGAAGGGAAGTAAGCCACTTAATCTCTCTGTGCCTCAGGTTCCTCATCTGCAAAACGGGAATCATAACGGCGTCTACTACTTAGGGTCTTTTTAAGAATCAAATTAGCTACGAAAAATAAATGGCACCTGTAAGACATCAAATGTCAGCTTAGGATTATTTTTATTATTGTCATTATTATTATTGATTTTATATCACCCAATAAAATATTTCTGCCAGTATTTTCCCTATCTGCTAAAACAAGCACTGCAGAACATTTCGGGCTAATACAAATTATTCTGTCAAAATATATAGCTGCGATTAAACATCTCTTGGAGTAAAATGTTAGCAGCAAAGGCAATGTTACTGAACACAATATAGTGCTTTTAGCTGATAAGGATGCAAAGTCAAATATAGTCATCACTCATTTCAATGCCAATGTCGTATTAAAGAGAGCATTCCGGTATCCAGGGGGTCCTGAAAAGAGCATTCCTAAAGAAAGCTGTGCAAATTCAAAGTTATTCAGGTTTTCTATTAACATTTTACAAAACACTGAGTAGGAGACTCTGACACATATGATCTGAAGCTAAATGAACGCTAACAACGACGTATCGCCTGCATACTGAAACATCAGCAGCTCACACTGCACATCTGTAATTGAGGCTGCATGAGTGAAGCATTTCAAGAACTCAATTCCACAAACATTTACAAGGCTCGTCGCCTTGATAAAGGACTAACACACATCTGTACCTACAAAATTAATGTGCAGATTGTACTCATTTAAAGTCAAAACTCAAACCAGATTTTTGGGAGTGTAGGGTAGGGGTAACTCACCAAACAATTACAATATTCACGTAAAAAAGGGGGAGCACAGAACATTTTTTTAAAGCACTCAAAGAATTACAAAGCAGCACCATTTAAATTATGGTATCAGTACAGAGAGCCCAGATTATCGAAATAGAAATGTCGGTCCAAAAGGGTGTTCAATAGGAAACCAACAGTTTTGCTTCACTAAAAAAAATAAAGAAAAGATTAGGCCCAAATATTCAAAGGATCTAAAAAGATAATTCACAAAATAACAGCTCTAAAAAGTATACAATCACGGGGAAAGTTCAAGTCTACCAGTAATTAAAAATGCAAATTGAAACAGAACATCATCTTTCCCTAGTGAGTCAGCAAAAATAAAAAGTAATAATCATTATTCTATCGGAGTTCAATGAAACAGCACTGTGAGGCGTTGCTTAGCTATGACACTGTAAACAGGTAAAATCTTTTGGGCAAGAAGTGAACAAGTGGCATAATACAGCTTTAATTTAATATGGGAAAAGCCAGAAGTTCAAAGTTGAATATAAGAAATAGGAAATCTGGAGAAAGCAGTGTGTGACATAGGAGCGACGGTTAGGCCAGTGCCAGTACTTGGGTTAGTGTAGCCATCAACAGTCAGAGACCCTCTAAGACAATCCAGAAGCCTGTAAATCAGGGCAGGAGATAAATGCAGACCATGACTGCAACTTGGCTCAAAACTTTGTAACAAATATGAATAGAGGATAAGCAAAAAATGCTAATAGCTCTGTTCAAGTTATGGATTTTTCCTCTCCTTTTTTGCCAAATTTTCTGTGAAATTATGAGGTGATCTCACTTTGTCGGGAGGACACACTGCAAAGAGGCAACCACCAGGACTGGGACTCGTCTCCCCCTCCGAGTCCTCACCACAATCTGCTCTCAGCGCACAGCGGCCGCGTTTTCCCGTGGGGAAGGACCTGCCCTCAGGCGGCCGGGGGCACCGGGCTCACGGTGGCAGAGGTGTCATTTCACTCTTGAATATGAGAAGCACGCGCCCAGAAGAGACGCAGTCACGCAGCACGCTGTGTGGCGACACCGCTCTATTGTTGCTGGTGAATTATTTCGTCCTTGGAACTCAGAAGCAAAGCTCCGGGGGAGACCACTCTTCGTGCAAGAAAGCGCATCGGGGTTTGCTGCCGTGTCACAGTCCGGGCAGCGTGGGAGCCGGGGAACTGCCCGCCCTTTCTGTTCTAGTGGCTTCCCAACGGCCGCTGGCCCAACAGAGTCTGTCGTCACCGTGGCAACCTAGGAGGCCGGGAGGAGGGACCTGCGTCCCTGGTCAGGCTCACACTGGCCCCTCTGTTCAACCTGTCCCTCACCGGAAATGCCCGTTGCCCCTCTGCCGGTGGAAACCCGCAGGGCCCCCCAAAGCCTTGCTCTTGCACAAGGTCTTCCGCACAACTTCCGAGAACAGGTCCGACCCCCTTTTTTCAACCACAGCTTATCATAGCACTGGACTGTCCCCTCAAGTCCAATGTGGCCAGTGGCAGTGCTAAAAACGATTCTGTGCAAGGTTAGTAGTCTGTCCTTTTTGAAAAGCACAACTAGGCCGATTATTAACGCAATAAAAGACTTCTCTTCTTCCAGATCGCCCTGAGCACCCTATGAACCCCTTGGTCTCCCCACAATCCTGGGAACTAAGGCGTTAACACTTGGAGCAGCAGGAGACCTCTAGCCCTCGGGCCAGCGTGGGCTGTGATTGGTCAAACAATACCAGCTAGTAAGTGTTTCCACTACAGCCCCTTCCTTTGGAGGCCCTGGCGTTCAGCAGGAAACATCTCCCATATTGATTAGCAATGTCTGCCAAGAGTGTAGGAGGCGGAGGACAGGCAGACCCCCCCGAAAGGTGCTGGTCTGATTAAACTGCCTGCAGCGCTCCGCTTGCCACACTCACGCCATTGTAAGTCCCCCTGTCTTTACCTCTCATCTGGGGAGGAAGAGATAAAGATGTAGGACGAGGACAGGAGGCCTGCCCACTGCATAATGGGACAGTTCTGTGAACACGCTACTGAACCACCTGCCAGTTTTTCAATAACTAGATCTTGACTCTTTGATTTCTTCTTTGCAATACCCATAAGAACTCCACTTTCTTAAATACTCCATGAAATAATAATTATATTCATAACAACAATATCCAAAACAATACTTCTCACAGTATTCACCACACGGTGGGCCCTATTCTCTGTACTTTACATGTAGGAACTTACGGAATCTTCAAAACACACCCTGAGGGTTACTTTACACAAAAATCTTTTTAAATCATATATATATATATTTTTTTTTTTTTTTATTTTAAACAACATCTTACAAAGAAGGAACGTGAGGCGCAGAGAGGTTAAGTAACTTGGCCTCAGTTACGTGAGTCAGAAACGCAGAGCCAGGGATTCGAACCAGGCAGTCTGACGCTGGAGGCCCCATTCCTCCACAGCATCTTCCTCCAAGATGCTGTTTGCTAGAGCAAAGTGTTTGCCCCTGCAGCTTGAACTTGGCATTTTCCTGAGTGAAGCAAACTGAGAACAGCTTCCTGACAAAGCCTTGAACCGGCCACGCAGGGCTGTCTGCAGACGGAACCCCTGAGTCAGAAGTGCCCTGTGCTCCTCGGCTCCGGTCCCACGCCCGGCGGGTGGGCAGACCTGCCAACTCATAGGAGAGACCGGTTTCCACTGGCATCGGGGCCAATCGATGAACAAAAGCCACCTCCAGGAGAGCAGGAAGGAGAGAAGCGAGAACAGGGACTGCTGAGTAAGGAAGATGGAGTGAATTAGCAGGCACAGAGCTCGGAAGGACCTAGTTAAAGCCCCGAATATTACAGATGAGTAAATTGAGGCCCAGAAACAACACTGGGCTCATCCAAGAGCACAATGACAAGTGTTAATGATAAAACTTAACTAAATTCAAGTCTCATCTCTAGGCCAACACTCCCCAAGTCATGCTGCATCAGGACAGCTAAAAAGGTAGGAAGGAATGATGTGACAGGAATTGTCCCTCAAATCTGTTTTGTTCCCCACCCTGGGAAACACCAACAGACTACATTTCCCACCTCCCTTGCAGCTGGACATGGTCATGTGACTAAGATGTAGCCAATGGAAGGGAGGAGGAAGGCACAGGCACTCGGGCCTGGCCATACAAGTCTCCCCTACCACTCTTCCATGCTCAGTCTCCTTCCTGCTGACCAGAATGAACCCTTGTGATGGTGGCTAAAGTTGCAGAGCTGTCTTTAATCTAGTCCCTAAATGACTGCGTAGAGCAGACAGCTCCCAGAAAAAAAAAAAGATTAACCATCATCACCTGTAACAGGCCTGATTATCTTTACTATCTGAGTGAGAAATAAACTTTTGTGAGGATGCATTACATGGTTGGGTCAATCTGTTACTTCACTTACCCACCCTACCTAAGGAAAACTGCCAGCTCATCTTCCCTGACCCGTCCCTGCAAAGAAACCACACACACGCACACACGCATGTGTGCACACACGTACACACTCACATGCACACACGCACGTACACACGTACACACATGCACGTGTGCCCACGCACGTGCACACACACATAGACACATGCACACGTACACACACGCACGTACACATACGTACGCGCACACACGTACACACACGTGCATGCACACATGTACACACGAGCACACACGCATGTGCACACACATACACACGTACACACACGCACGTGCACATACGTACACGCACGCATGTGCGCACACGTACACACACACGTGCATGCACACGTGTACACACGAGCACACATGCATGTGCACACACACATACACACGCACGTACACACACGTACACACACGCACGTGCACATACTCGTACACACACGCACACACACGTACATGCACGCACGCACACACACACATGCGCGCGCACACGTACACACAGAGTTGCACCATTTAGTTTATAAAATGGTAACAAGATATTGAAAACTGCTGAATTAAAGATCTAAAGTTACGAACTATGACAAGCCTCCTCTTACTTTGTTTTACTTGACAATTAACTGATTAACCATTAATTAGTGCAGTTTGATATTAAACAGGCTTTACTCTTCACTCGTGGCCTATAGCAGCGTGCTGGGACCAGCTCACACCTGCTCACCAACTGTGAAATTTTCAGGAATTCTGTGAACCAGTTGTTCAAGACAACCATTACTCAAAATCAAAGTATATAAACTTACAATTAATTAAATCACATCAAAAGCAAAGGCAACAAATACTCAAACCCCACCTCTCCCTAATTATTTTACCATCCACGCTCTGGAAGTTACTTACAGCTACGGTATCTGTGTGATGGAAATTGTGTATAACAGCATGCCGGTGCACTTCTCCTCTCAACCCTGTTCAGAGACATCAGCTTGGTAGCTCGAAGTCAGCTGTAGTGAGAGGATTTACCCCACAGAAATCGGCAAGTGCTATAAATCAGGGCTTTTCTTTTTCCTGGAGAGTCAGTTGTTAAATACAGGGTCCGGCAGAAGTAACGCCCTTGGTACTGCGCTGTCATCTGTACCAGATCTTTTATTACCAAGTCATAAGCATGTCATTCTGTCACATAACCGTATGTTAACTACTCTGAAAAGGGCATTTCTTCTGCCAGGTCCTGTATTTACCACCGCTCTTATGAAAAGTCATGCTGGAATGTCATGCTTTAAAAAAATGTTTTTAATTCATTTTTATTGTTAGACTTATTGGGGTGACAGCTGTTAGCAAGGATTACACAGGTTTCAGGCATACAATTCTACAGTGCATTGTCACCTTGATGCTTTTAAATTTTAAATGAACATGGAGGCATTTGGCCTTTTGGTTAACGTGGAAATATGATCATTTTTAATTTGTACATCTTACTTAATTTTAAAAATTACTAAGTTGCTTTAAGAAAATTATTTAACATTCTTATTACCATGGAAATAACTAGGATAAATGCCACATAAAACATTTCAGTGGAAATTTGAACTCATCCTCTATTTTCTATTCAGACTAAACATGCGCTAACCAGATTTCTCTCCCTTAAATTAGGAGCTATCTTTTAACACCAAAGTTTGACATAATGGGGGGTCGCGGGAATTGCAGAGGGTTACATGTCAATTCTTTCTCACTGGGCTATAGGTTCCAGGCAATCCGAGTCACAATCCTAGCAGCCTCTTTTATAGATATTGAGAAAACGGATTCTAAAATTTACATAGAAATGTATAAAAGAGTAAAAGAACCCATTGATTGGCGGAGGGGGGAGAACGAAGTGAGAGGATTTACACTATTTGATTTCAAAACTGCAGTACAGCACCAATTACCTACAGTAATCGAGGCAGTGCAGGACTGGCTTAAAGGCAGACAAACAGATCAATAAAACACGGAGTCCAGAAATAGAGAGAAACATTCAGTCAACTGATCTCTAGCAAAGGTGTCAACATAGGTTAATGGAAAAAACATACTCTTTCTAAGAAATGGCGCGGGACAACTGGGTATCAATGGGGACGTCATCTCCTTGGTGGTGCCTCGGCTCCTCTGCAATCGGACCATTTTGATGTGCGTGAGGGGGAGGGCGGGAAAAGAGGCTTAAAAATGCGTCTCTTCCCTGGCGAAAGGAACTTAATCAGAATAGGGAGGGATATTTTCTGTCCCAATGATATAAATAAATTGATCAAATGCAGGATTTAATGATCTACTGGAACTTGCTAGACCCATGGCCAAAAGTCTAAACTAAAATAAAAATATCAATATGAATTCTGTCCTTTCATGTCCTTGTCCTATGTAGACGGTCCCTAGCTTAACAATGGTTTGACTTACAATTTTTTGACTTTACAATAGTGCAATACACACGTTCAATAGAAAGCATACTTGGAATTTTGAATTCTGATCTTTTCCCAGCCAGCAACGTGCAGTAAGATGCGACATGAACTCCTTCGCATGATGCCGGGCAGCAGGCACAAGCCCCAGCCCCCAGTCAGCCGTGCGGTCTCGAGGGTCAGCAACCAATACTGCCCAGTGGGCTGTGTTGCCAGTGGGTTTTGTGTACGGTGTGCTGAGCACGTTTAAGGTAGGACAGGCGAAGCTATGATGTTCAGGAGGTGAGGTGCGTTCATTGCATTTCGACTTACGGTTATTTTCAGTTTATGATGAGTTCATCAGGACAACACCCCATCGTAAGTCAAGGAGCATCTTTAATCACACAGTTAATCTCTTTGGAACAAACTATCAGAGACTATCTATAAAACTGGGCTGGTGAAGTAATCTCATTCAATCCACTTCACAGATTAAGAAAATAAATTCCAAAGCAATTAAGGCACTAATCCAAAGACACTGAAACCTCGAGGCCAGCTCTCCAAGCTTCTGCTCCAGGGCTAGGCTCCAGTGGGCTTCTTGGGGGGTGGGGGTGGGGGGGAACCACCCTGACACACCTGGGAATCCCTGTGAAATGTGGGGACCTGGGCCCATCCTTGCCTTCTGAATGGTAGGCACTGGAAGGGGGTCTAGCTTTACACACTAAGCGTGCTCTCCACATGGTGCTAACACCCACTGAATTCAGGGACCTCTAGGACTAACTATCAGAAAGGGCTCCAAGAAAAGCCCGTAGCAACGAGAGAAGCTGCGTGAAAGCAGTTTCAGGAATGAGAAAACAGGGTTAATTATTAGAGCACAAAGTACCTGGGCTGTTTTCACTCTGGTAGTTTTGTGTTTTCTCTTTTCATTTTAAAATGTCTTATTTGAAAGACTCAAGGACATTCCATAAAGAATAAGAACACATGAGTGAGTTAGGGAGGGGAGAAAGGGGAGGGGGTGGGAGAGGAGGGGGGGAAGCTAAATATAAGGTGATGGAAAGAGAAGTCACATTAGGTGGTGAACTTATTATACGTCAAGTTGACAATGCACTGTAGAATTGTATGCCTGAAACCTATGTAATCCTTGCTAACAGATGTCACCCCAATAAGTCTAACAATAAAAATGAATTAAAAAAAAAAAAGGAATAAGAACACAGAAGGAAATTCCTAAATACATGATAAAACTAAAAGGACACTTTTGAGGGTTTAAGTTTACATCTGGGAAGTGGCTAAGAAAGCGCAAAAGCTCCAATAAGACTGGGGCTTCAGGCTCAGTCCTCAGAAAAACCGAGCCAATAGCCACCGAAGATTGGAGTCCAGGAGTCAAGATAAGTGCTCAGTCTCCCAGAATCCTGGGCGAAGAACTCAAGGGCAGACCCGCGATGATGGGCCCACGTGGGACCCAGAAATTCACGGGACTTGCATATTAAATAACCTGAACTGCAAGCTCTGGTTTCCTCGTCCCAGGGACAGCTTCCATTTGAACTTGGAGCTTCATTACCAACACGTACGTATGAAAGAGGACTTGCAGAAAAATTATTTTGAGAAGGAGAAACGCCAGAAGAAGCCCCTCCCCCCAGCCCCAGACACCCATTTCTTCTCATAGTTTACATGGGCACTCTCGCAATGCACCTATTCATTTACAGCACCATGCAGAGGCTATTTTAAAAGGGTACAAGACCAAAATATACAATGGAATATTACTGCCATTTGCAACAAAATGATGGACCTTGAGAACATCATGCTATGCATAATAAGCCAGGCAGAAAAAAACCAAGAACCGTATGACTTCACTTATATGTGGAATATAAAACTGAAAACAACAAAGAGATAAAAACTCAGGGACAATCTTGGAAGGGACTGCGACACAAGCACGAGGGGGTCCTCCGGCAACTAAAGAACAGCGTCTGAAGCCAAAGTGGAGATTTCCTGGTGGCATGAAACACCAGAGGCAAAGGGATTATCCTATCAAATAATGTTGGAAGACTATCTAGCCCATGGTCAAAGACAGAAAAACTTCCCCAACAAACTGCAGGAAGCGGAGAGACCACGGACTGCCGTGCCCGCCTCCAAACACTGCTGGAGACCAGAGATATGGTTTAAACACCTTCCCTCTCTCCCAAAACTTGCCCCCCAGGGCCACCTAGTGTCTGCTCTACAGTAAGACAGCACAAAAATACAAATGAGAGAAATAAAGTGATCTCCTGGGCTCTGCTGGAAATAAAGCCCTTATGCCAGGGAAGAAGAACACAACAGATAATATGAATACCTCAGGATTTAAAGCTTCTCAGAAAGATGAAAAATCTCCAGAAAAGGATCTTACAGATCTAGAAATTTATGAACTAACTGACAGAGAATATAAAATAACCATTCTAGAGGCTCTCAGAGAAATGAAAACATACTATCAAAAAAGTCATAGCTGAGGTTAATGATCTCAAAAAGGAAATCCATGAACAAAACAAACAGTTTAACGAAGAAATTCAAACTGTAAGGAAGAACGAGATAAATGATACAATAAAAGAAGTGAGAAATGAAATAACTGCCATAGAAAACAGGGCCAACAAGATGGAGGACAGAATTAGTAATATTGAAGATCGAACATGGAAACATCTGAGAAAGAGGAAGAGAGGGAATATAGAACCAAAAGGATTGAAAGAACTCTGCAAGAACTATCTGACTCCATGAGACAAACCAACATCAGGATAATAGGAGTGGAAGAAGGAGCAGAGAGCATACAGAGAGCATACTCTAACAAATAGTAGACGAGAACTTTCCAAACCTATGGAAAGATCTGGAACCCCAAATTCAAGAAGAAAACAGGTCCTCTAGATACCTGGACCCTAGCAGAACTTCTCCAAGACACATAGTCCTGAAGATGTCAAAAATTAAAGACAAAGAGACAATTCTCAAGGCAGCCAGGGAAAAAAGAACTATAACCTTTAGAGGAAAACCCATCAGGCTGACATCAGATTTCTCAGCAGAACTCTGCAAGCCAGGAGGGAGTGGAATCCAATATTCAAAATATTAAAAGAGAGAAACTTCCAGCCAAGAATAAATTATCCAGCAAAATTATCCTTCAGATATGAAGGTGGAATAAAGACCTTCTCAGACACACAGAAGCTGAGGGAATTTGCCAGCACAAGGCCGGCACTTCAAGAAATACTGAAGGAGGCTCTTCAACCTGAAACAAAACATCAGGAAAAATGGAACAAAGTTGGGGCAACAAGAAAGAAACAAAAATGAAACAAAACAACAAAAAAGTAATGGCCACAGGAAATCCTCACATATCAATCATCACTGTAAATGTTAATGGACTGAATTCACCAAAAAAACAGACACAGAGTAGCAGACAGGATTTAAAACCCCATCCGTATGCTGTCTGCAGGAGACACACCTCAGCCATAAGGACAAACGCAGACTCAGAGTGACAGGACGGGAAACACTACTCCAAGCAAGTGGTAACCAGAGAAAAGCAGCAGTTGCCATACTGACATCTGATGAAACAAACTTCAGGTTAAAAACCCTTTAAGACTCACTTTTTTGGAAAAACTCTTTGACCTTCATCTTCCTCCAAGTTAAGTGACACTCTTTCACCAGCTGGGCTCCTACAGCCCTCTGCATGTAACCCTAACACAGAGGAATCACTTTATACTGTGACTGTTTGCATATCAGTCTCTGTCACGTTCCCTAGAAATGAACTCCTTGAGGGTTGTGACATTGTCTATTTCCTTCGTATCCTCACCCCCAGCATGATAACTGGTTATGATAGATCCTTAGTAAATGTTACTGATAATTGACAAAAATAAATAACACATTTTTTAAAGCTGTTTTTTATTGTTGTTGTTGTTGTTGTTGTTGTTGTTGTTGTTGTTGTTTTCATGAAGTTCCAAAGTTCCTGGACAACCTTCTCTCCGTGTGTATGCTTTCAGTCTGCCTTGGTTGAACTTCTAAGGAGAAGGAGGTACAACAGAATACCGGGTACACTTGTAGTTAGAACTCAGTTTGGGTCTTACTTTTGCTACTTATTATGTACATGTTTGGGGATAAGGTGCCTAGCCTCTTTACAATAAAATTTATTCATCTACAAAATAAAAAATAAATAAGTCAATAAAAACTCACGGACACAGTCAATAGTTTACTGGTTACCTGAGGGCAAGAGGGGAGGGAGGGGGAGTCACACACCTGGTGGAGGAGAGCGGACTGACTCTGTACACCTGGGACCTATGTGATGCTTGTTAACCAGTGTCCCCCCAGTAAGTCTAACAATTATAAACAAGACGCAAACACATCACTAAAAGGCTAAGGCAGCCCAGGTGTGCGTCCACGCAGTACGGTCACCCCGACCCCTCCTCACTCCACCAGGCGGGTCTCGGCCTCCTCGGTCCCAAGCTCCGGTTTGCGGACTTCACGGTCACCCTGCACGGCGACTGTTCCCACTCACGACACCATAGCTTTGCTGAGGGGGTGGCTGTAGCGTTGTGCCACTTTATCCCCGACGTGGGACTCGTGAGAGAAGCGATTTCGCCCCTGACAGGCGCCGTGCCCTCTCCGAAGCCCCCGCCTCCGCTCGGGCCGGCCGGGGCGCTGGCGGAGTGGAGACGATTCCAAATTTCCGTGGTCGCTTCCGGAGCCGAGACAAGGTTCGGGTCAGGGCCCCCCTCTGCCCTCCGTCACGGTTAACGTGGAGAAGAGGCAAGGACGGGAAGCAGGCTCTCGGCATCCAACGCGGAGATGTGCTTGGAGCATGGACTGAGCCAACGCCAGGACCTGGACGACACAGACAGGTCACTGCGGGCAACGCGGGGGACCCCGCCGACTTTGGAGACCAGGAATTGGCAGTGGCACCAGGCTCCAGGAGGGGTGTCTTCCCCCGCAGCAGAGCTCTACAGCCTGGGTTTGGGGCAGCGGGGGTCACTACGGGGACAGACGTGGTGACACCGTGCTGAGCCGGTACGGCGCAATTTCCAAAGGGACAGGAAGCTGAGAGAACGGGCCAGAGCGCGGCTGACGTGACGGATGATGTGATTGGAACTGGCGGCGGGAAGGGCAGACAGGGGAGCCCTGTCCGGGGTCTGGGAGGGACCGAGCCGGAGGAAGTGCGGCCTTCAGGGCCTTGGAGGTGTTGATGACGTCGAAGGAAGGACAGGAGGGGACGAACGCGTGAGGGAGGGGCACGAAGACACACAGCCGCGGGACACGCGGGACTCCAGGAGTCGGCGGCGCCGGGGCAGGCGGGAAGGCGGCGACCTGGGGACTGAGACGCGTTTTCCGCCAGGGCGCGACGCTGAGTCCAGGGACACTGTGACTCGGGGGTGAGAAGAAAACGAAATCAGACGTGAAAGATGCCGAGGAATGTGAGTATGGGACAGAGTGGGGTAAAGGACAGAAAAAGCCTCCAGGAGTACAGTTTTGTATGCAGATGGGGAAAAGCAGTATTTTCTTTTTTTTTCTTTGCTTTTTGGTATGTGGGTAGCTCCCTGACTGGGAAT
>PVJL010005821.1:0-102007 GCA_004026885.1 Lyroderma lyra
GGGGGAAATGGAGCTCTGAGTAAGTGGGTCTCTCATCAGAGTGGGCTCCGAAGACAGGACAACCTTGCACCAGCCGAGAGCTCATGAGGCTGGGGAACTCCTTTCGGAGGAGGTAGCCTTGGGTGTGGATGCTTATTGCAAAATTTCCTGGAATTCAGCAAAAGGGTTCTTGCTGATGATGCAGCAACCAAGACTCAGGCCTTTTCCTTTTCCGTTGAAGGTCCTGGTTTCACTCCTCTTGCTTAGGGAAACCCATCTACGATATGGTGAAAGTCAATGTGCAATTTTCACATTGCAGTGTGCAATGTTTAATGAGTAATTATGTTCAGCATAATGTGCAACTTTTACATTATACTGACATCATTTCTCTATCACCAATCACTGGTGGGGTAATTCGTGCTACCGAAACACACATGGTAGCAGAACAGAATGTGTTGGGTTGTTTAATGCTCACAATTCCAGAAGGTATTAGGGCAGTGGTTCTCACATTAGTGTGCATCAGGCTTACCAGGAGGGCTTGTTAAAACAGATCGCTGGTGTTCATCCTCAGTTTCTGATTCAGAAGGTCTGGGGTGGAGCCCAAGTATTTGCTTTTCTAAGAAGTTCCAGATGATACATGATGCTACTGGCCAGGGGACCACAGCTGAGAACTACTGTACCAGAGGAAGTGGATAATTGGCAAAATTTTGTGACTTGCCTAAAATTGTTGCAGAAATAGACTCAAGGTAGGCCTAAATCTTGGGCCTAATGAGGCTATTATGCCTGAGAAATTGACCTTTGAGTCTATAAACACTTAGGAATGTGCCAGGGTTGGTTTCAGTAGTTCATCAGCAGGGAGGCATGTAGCTCTGGCAGTCAGAGAGAAAGGGTCTGTGGTCAGGCTCTACAATGTTGTGGGCACCTGGGGAGTCTATATACTCCACCTGGGGGCATGCCGAGTGTCTCCTGGTTTGTCTATCATTTGCTACTTGGGAACTTATACCTAGTGTGTATCTGTTTCAGTCCCACCTTCCTCCTGAGGCAGTGGGCAGACACACCACCACACGATTCGAACCCGGGTGCTCACACTCCGGCATCATGCCCTTTCCTTTCCAGCTGCCCCCAAAAGACCTTCCTGACAGGAGCCAGGGTGGGAGTCCACCTGTAACTTGTATACGTGTGTGCCTGTTTAGTGTGGCCAGGCTTTGGGAAGACATGAGACAAGTTGTGGCAGAATAGAAAGCCCAAGTGTGAGGGCTCTGTATGACTAGCACATCTTTCAAAGATGGACTTCTAAGGTTTTAAATTTGGGGGCGAGCTCATGGGATATAATCACAGAAATGTTCATTTTTATCATGAAAAAAAATCTCCCAATTGCAGAAAGTTGTAGTTTATTACTACCTCAACACTGTGACCTTATAGACTGAATTAAGGATGGAAGAAAACTTTTGACTGGGACTGAAAGCTCTAAATATGTCAGGAGATGTTCCCACACCCTGAGAGAATGACGTAACAGAAAGAGCTTTGGAGTGGTTTGAATCCAAGCTGTCGCTTACTGATTGCGTGACATTGGGAAGGGATTGTTTAGTCGGAGCCTCTGTTTTCTCTTCACTAGGTTAGTATGAGGATGAAGTGGCCACCAGCAGTGCAGGTATGCTTCTCTGATACCCCAGCCTCCCGAGGCACAGACTAGCTATTTCTTTTGTTTCCCTGAGGTTTCACAATGGACCCAAGAAGCTTCCTATCAAGTGTGTTGCAATCAACCTTGCCCTTGCCTCAAAGGAATCAGAGACCAGACAGCAGCAGCATCTGAAGAAGGCAGATGTAGAAGGCTGCTGGAAGCTGGCTTGGTTGAGAATTCCAGTTCAAAGCATCATGAAGCTAGCAGTTTCCCCTAACTTCTTAGTATTTAATAACATAAGTGTAAAGGCATAAAAAAAGAGAGAGAGAGAGAGAATGTACAATACTGGGAAGTCACTAACCATCTAATTCCAGAATTATGAAGGAACTGACAGTAAATCTGAGGCAGCGGGAGGACCAAGCTTAGTAATTGCAGCTTTCAGCTTACGTCATACCTCTCCTCGGCCTCCGTGATCTGGAGACTCGGAGCCTGTATCAGACAGAAGTCTCCACAGGGCCGTAAGGGGCGCAGAGTGGCTCTTTTGTCTCTCCCTCTCCTTCCTCCTATCGCCGCCTATTCCTCTGCCTGTTGTCCCCACTTAGGCCAACATCCCAAATCTCAGAAAGGAAGTGACTGGAAAGTAGTGGCGTGCTGGCTGTGGTCCAAGACCTGTGAGTAGGACAGACAGAACCTAGGTGACCCCAAAGAGTCAGTATTGAATAATCCCTCCCCTTGGGGTGCAGGTGGTACCTCTGACTGGCTTCTGGCAGATAGAGAGTGGAACAGGTGGTAGATATCACCCTTGCGATCATATTCCCGAGAGAGGGTCTCCGCTGGCCTTGAAGAAAGAAGCTGCAATGCTGTGAGTGGGCCTGAAGGGGGCCCCCGACAAGGAACTGCCAGCAGCACCCAGGTGACAGTTGGCAAGAAAGTGGGACCCTCAGTCCTACAGCTACACAGAACTAAGTTCTGCAACAGACTTGGGAGCTTGCAAGAGGATCAGAGATCCAGAAAGAAATGTAGCCCACCGATGCCTGATGGCAGCCTTGTGGGACCCTGAGCAGAAGACCTAGGTAGGTCGTGCCCAGGCTCCTGACCCACAAAATCTGTGAGATAACAAATGTGTATGGTTTTAGATTGCTAAGTTTGTGGTCCTGTATTGTACAGCAAAAGAAAAAAATACAGAGAAGCCATGGTAGTTACAGTCTCTATGAAGTAAGCGTTGTGTGGGAAATAAATAAGAACGCTCGGAGCAGCCTGCTGGAATCAGGTTGACCAAATGGGTCCTCTGAAACCAGAAACCAGATAGTGGAGGTCAGAGGCAGCTGCCACCTCAAGGAGACAGAAGTGAAGTCTGTGGGAAGTGGAACTCGGCCAGGGAGCTGTAGATAGGCAAACCTGTCCTACAACTGTCAATCTGATAAGGCGATCCTGTCATCCTGCACGTGAGGAGACTGGGAAAGTCGCGGGGGTGGGGCTGGGGGGATGAGAGAACAAAGGAAATCAACTTTTCATAAATTTACCAAGAAATATCCAGGGCCAGTGAAGAAATTTATAAAATCTTACCGGGAGACTAACAAGAAGAAGTCTTCCCATTGCACATATGAAATACTTTTTCTGTAGATTAATCTACACATTTAATGTAATTTTGATAAAAATCTTAATGGAGTTTTATTTGGAATGTGATGAAAATAATTGTAAATTATTCAGATGAGTGACACTTAAGATCACCTAATACATGTTTTGAAAAAGAAGAGGCATGAGGGAGAGTTTGTCTCATCAGGATGTAAAACACATCTGAAAGCTATAGTAACTGTAATTGTATCGTAGGAGTTCAGGGGTAGGCCGGCAGGTGATGGCACTGAGGAACAGAAGTCTGGACCAGACCAAAGTATTCGTACGTGTACACCCTTGTGCATTTGTTCTGCTTGGGCATATGATAAAGATTTTATTTCTAATTATGGGGAAATGCTGGATAGTTTACAAATGCTGCTGGGGAAAGTGACTGACGAATTGGGGGACAGTGACCAACGAATTGGGGTAAACTATATCACTACCTCAGATATGCCACACACAAAAATAAATGAGATTAATTTCATATTCAATTGTAAAAGGTGCAAATTTATAGGTTAAACAAAATGTTGGTGTCTTTGGTGGTAGAAAAGGCATTTCTAAGGGTGATGCCAAAGCCAAGAATCATGAAGGAAACGATTGTTATAGTTGATCACACAAACAAGAACTCCTGGGTGGTACAAAATTCCACCGAATAGC
This sequence comes from Lyroderma lyra, assembly GCA_004026885.1. Classification (NCBI taxonomy): domain Eukaryota; kingdom Metazoa; phylum Chordata; class Mammalia; order Chiroptera; family Megadermatidae; genus Lyroderma; species Lyroderma lyra. The sequence continues at coordinate 3,872 of PVJL010005821.1, forward strand.
TTCAAGGCAAACAAATAGAGAAAAAATGCACAGCGTGAGTGTCAAAGTGCTGTTAAGCTTTGAGCTTTTACAAATCAATTGGAAAAGTATAAACAGTCAATTGAAAAAAATGAGGCAAAGCCGAGAAGAGGCAACCACAAAATACACCGGCCCGTGTGTTTGCTTTGCTTCGTGTGCCTTTTTCTGCCTTTTAGAAATACCAATTTTCCCGGCTTCCAGGAGCAGCCACACTGGGGGTACAGCACTGCTGGCCAGTGTCACAGTATTTTCTGGGAGATGTGCCGTTCTAACCATCTTTCTGTCAAGGTTCATTTTCTTTCACATTACCCAGGAATTTCCAGCCAGTGTTCAGACCTTCTTTTTTTTTAAATAATCGCACTAAATGGAAATTCTATACCCATCTACACTTTCACCCTAAAGAACACGTCTGCTGCTAAAGCTTATTTTATTTAAAGAATTATTTTTCAAAATGCAACTGGTTTTATCTTTTTATGATTGTGGAAGCAATTCATGCTTCGGATGTTTGAAAGCATTTGTGCTGTGCAGAAAGATGTACAGAAGACAGGACACCCTTATCTTGCCATCAAAAGATAACTTCTGTTTCTTGGTGTATGCACACATTAATGCACATACATTCACACAAGCACATGTTTATTTATATTTTGACTATAATGAGATCATTCTTTTTCCTACTTCAACAATCTATCATGAATATCTTCCCATGTTAACAAAATGTAGATCTACCTCATCATTTTAAATGGATGCAAATTATTCTTCAAAATAAATGTGCTGTAATTAATTTAACCAGTCTCCTATGGATAAAACTTAAGATTTCTTTCTTTTACCATTATAAAGAGCTCTTAATTGATTCCTTACACATATTTTTGGCCACAGGTCTGGTTATTTCCTAAGAATAAGCTCCTAGAACAGAGATGATTAGTCGGTTGTCCTCAGGGAAGGAGTCAGATAAGATGATCTGATGCAATAACAAGCTGTAATATTTGAGGAAGGGAAGACATAGTGAGTTTATCACAGTCACTGTCACTTGAATCTGTGCCCAGCCCAGCCCTATGGACACATGTCTGGGTTCCAAGTAGAGAGAAGTTACAAATGACACTGCTTCTAGATTCTTCTAACAGTGGAAGCAAGGAAACAGAGAGGAAAGAGCTTCTTCTGCTGTGGTGCTCCAGGTTGACTTGTGGCTTTGCGGAAGTCCCAGTGTTGGCAGTCTGGGCAGGGGGCAGCCCCAAAGGGATTGGACTTGTTGTATGCACATGTGAGAACCCCATGGGGATCCCCATAAACACAGAGCAGGGGTGTATTCAAGGGGCTGGTCAGGGCAGGTACTATAGTGAGGTTTGAGTCATTATTCTTGCCTGATCCAATCTATTCCCAGTGACAGGTGAGACTTGGAGACAGACATTCAGGTTGTACTATAAATACATATGGGTAGAAACCAACTCTGTGTGCCAAATGCCTCAAAAATACTGAATATACACTTTATTCTATTTTTAAGCACATGCATCAGCCTTGCCCAGTCTGTCATTTTATAGTCTAAGCATGGTACCTTGGGGCATGTTCTTTCTTACCTGCTGTGTGCTCACAGTCAACTTAAGGCCTCTTGGATTCTTTTGATGGCCACCTGCCAACTTAGCCATATATGATGTAAATTCTTTCTCCTCTTTATTTAAACTTGGATGTGAGACTGGTTCTCTCAAGTGAAAACTTGGGAGTGACTACTAATCATGTAGAGATTATTTTTTATCTTTATTCCCACTTCCTAGCACAATGCCTTCCCACAGTTCATGTAAATTGGGTATTGACCAAGGAGGAGCCACTGAAATTCCGAAGTAGAGAGTATGGTCCAGACGATGCTTATTGTCACCCCATTCTCATCCCCCTTCCTGCCTGCTTTTCTTCTCCACAAAAACAAGTCCAGTTTCTTGAGGAGCTCAGCAAGACCCATTGATTCTGCTCCCTTCCCAGCCCCAAAATACAAATCATGATTAGTCAAAACCAGTCACTGTAATCTTGCTTTGCTTGGCCTTTGGTTGCTTGAAGGATGGCATCTGGTCTTATTTTTGGATAGTGGGATGTAAGGAAAAGTCTCCAAAATGAGCTTAGTTTCCCGAGTGAAAAGACAAAGTTTCTCGAGGAAGGGTTTTTTCTCCTACCCCTTCTACCCCTGTCTCGGGGAGGTGATGTGAGCAAGAGCAGGGACCATGAGATGATAAGCATGAACATGCTGAGAGGATGGAGCAGCAAATGGAGAGTGCCTGGGTCCCCAGGGACATGGTGAGCAACCGAATCCCACCAGCAATCGCTCATCTCCATACTTGTCGCTGAGTGACAAAAATGAGTTCCTTTTCTTCAAGGCCATTCTAGGTTGAATTTTTTATTCCACCAGAAGCATTCCCAAGTGGTATGTGCAATAAATAAAACAAGAATAACTTCATTACCCAGGAATATGAACCCTGGAGACAGATTGCTTGGATTTGAGTCTAAGTTCTTCCATGTCCTAGTTTTTTAACTTTGACTAGGTTAACATTTCTGTGCCTCAGTTTCTCTATCTGTAAGACAGAGATAATAGTACCCACTTCAGAGGTTGTACAGTGTAGTCCAGAAGAAATATCAAAATGTGTGTTTGACTTCTCTATGGCATGGTTATAGCACAACACAGGTGTCTAGGGTTAAAAAAAATTACACCTAGATTACTTAAAATAAAAGAATGCAAAATCTCTGCTACCACATAATTTTGAGTAAACTTGGATTGGAGAATGGCTTGTAAAATTTTTTCAACTCTTCTCACATTTATTATAGCCAAATGTAAAATTGTTAGTCTCTGGGATTGTCTAGCATAAATGTTTGGGGTTTTCCACTCTCAAAAACAGAAGAGCAGAATTACCTCATGTGTAAGTCTGAGGCTTAGTCCCCTCTAAAGAGGGAGGCTGCCGGCTTTGTAACTATAGCACCAAATGAATTTATGTTTTTTATGTGGCCACCTTTTCTTTCAATATATTTATTATTCCTTCCTAACTTTTTTTTTCCAGAAAATTTTCTAACTATAAGAGTTTGCATTTCTGTCTACATTTTTCTATAGTTGTATCTTTTTTAAAAAGTTAATCAACAACAATTTATGTTAATGAGGTGTCATGAGAAATACAAAGAAAGTCAGACACCAGTCCTTGCTCTCCTGCTGCTTACAGTCTTGTACATCAGGGTATGAGGTTACCTGATGTTCTACTTTTAGAGGTGGGTTTATTAAGCATAATGCACTAGACATTCATATCACGGTTGACCAAAAAACTCAGAGGTCTTCCTCTGCTATTTATGGTGAGCAGGTGGTTTACTTGAAGAGAACAAGGCAAAGACCCATTTAAATTTGGTGCTCATGAGGACACTCAGAATCATCTTGTGTGGGGCATCTGGGCTTCTGACTCCAAGTGAGTTGGGCTTATATGCCAAGTAACCCTCTGGCAATGGGGAATAAAATTAAGAGGTAAACCCAACATTCTCTCTGGGGTTGCCTCCTACTTGACTCAGGGGAGAAAGGTAGGTCTGGATTTTGGCACAGCTGGAAATGCGGGAGCAACCACAGGCCAGCTCCTCCAGGCTGCCTCTCACATCTTGGATGTCATTGGCCACAGGCAGCAACGAGGGTTCATTCAGCCCCCATGTGGTGCACGGCATTGGGTTAAGAACTCAGATTATGTTGAGATTCTGACTCTGGACTTCAGTCTTACGCTTTTGCTTGAGGTAACAAAACATTCACAATAAAATCTTTATTTTTCATCATTTATTTATTTATTTATTTATTTATTTATTTTTAAGATTTGTGACTCCCTTTTGCCTTTTAATTCCATAATGCTCTGTTGATGACTAAGGAAACAATTACTCCAGTGAGCCAACATTAGGTATCCTGTCCTCTGGCAACAGAGGCCCAAGTGTCTGATGAATCAGGGAAGAAGAATTTAAACGTGGTAAAATCACCTCAGTTTGAAATCCAGTGACTCGAAACTGGACATCTATAGGTAGAATCTATATGCGAGAATCAGAAGGTGATTTAGTGATCACTTTGGCCAGGTGTTCTTAAACTTTGCGTTAACTGGCATCACTTGGAGAGCTTGTCGAAACACAGATGAATGTCCAGAGTTTCTGATTCTGTAGGTCCAGGTGGGGCCCAAGAATTTGCATTGCTTACAAGTTCCCAGGTGAGGCCCATGCTTCTGGTTCTGGTACCATACCTTGGGAACCTTGGATCTAGACAACTTCTGCACTTTACAATTAAGGAAATTGGGACAGGGAGAGTGGTAGATTGTCCAGGTAATTAAGAAAATGGTAGAGCTAAAACTAAATTCAGTTCTTTTGAGTTAGAGTCACTGTTCTTTCCACTCCACCAACCATTAATGCCATGTGTCCACAGTTTATGTATTTGCTTGGGAACAATAGAACATTAGAGCCCCCCAATTTTTGCTTTCCCACTAGGTGACTTTGGGAAGTTATATAATGGCTCTGTTTTCTCAGTTTCTATAAAATGGGATTATAGTAGTAATAGAAGAATAGGACAGACCTGATAGAGTGATTGTGAGGCTTAACATATAATAATGTATAAAGTTCTTAGAACCATGCCTTGGAAACTGCTATATTGCTATAATTACCATTAAGTGTTAGTTATTTCCAATTAATTTGTAACTATTTTATATTACCAAAATTTCACTTTATCTGGTCAAACTGGTTGGCACAAGGATAGTAAAGATGATTAAAAGAAAAAAAAATTCAGAATGTGACTAATCTTAGAGGAGGTGATTTAATATATTTAGATTTTAGATCTTCTAAATTATCTACTCCATCCCCCTCTTTCCTATGTGGGGAACAGAGAAGTCATGGAGAAATTAAGTGACTTATATACAGCTAATTAGCAACCCTGCCAGTTCTAGAACTCAGTTTAATTCATTACTTGCTTAATCTATGCAGTATTTTTGAATGTAGCATTAGAGCATTCACTTGTAGATTTTCTCTATTTCCTACTACTAGGAATTTAGCTGAATTTAGTTGACGATGGACCACTATTCAATATCCTACTTTATTTTCTCTGAATGCCTTTTTCCGAGCCCTTTTTGTTGCTATTGTCCCTGCATAAGGTAAAATGAGATGATGTTATTTCCATTAAGTTCTAGGAGTACTCAGAAGAATTTTTGAATCTACCCCAGTTATTCTATATTTCCCCCTTCCACCCACCCAGTGTCTTCCTTGTGCTCAGATGAGTCAAAGCCACTGAAAGCAAATTACAGCTCAACTTAAAAATAGGGACTCCTTTCAAGTATCTAAATTCCAGTTTGGATAGCAAAAGGTTAATAGTGTATAGAAAAAAATTCCAGCAGCCCACAAATCTAAGCATAATTATGTATGAACATGAGGCTTTTATTGCTGTCAAAATTAATCACTTTTCAACTTCCAGCTGTTAAAACCCTTCTGGCAGTTCTCCAAGCAATTCCCCTACAGTTACTTTTCCTTCAATTAAATTCTGGTGCAGTTCACAGACTCCTGTTACATAAGCAGCGATCTAGAAATGGACTTCTTGGGGTTTTCTTTTCTTTCTTTCTTTCTTTCTTTCTTTCTTTCTTTCTTTCTTTCTTTCTTTCTTTCTTTCTTCTTTCCTTCGTTTTTATCTTTACTTAAAACTAGAAAATGACAGAATATGAGGTTTGCTTCTTTTACTCTTTCAGCTCAACTTTTACTAAAGCTTCAAGCCTACAAAACAAGCCAGGTGGGATTAAAGTATTAGTGTTTATTATAAAGCACTTTATGTGTGTGTAGTGATTTGTAATAATTTTTATTAGTCATTTCTCTCCACTGTCCTCTGAGGTAATGAATGTTATTATGTTGGCTCCCTACACCTATTTTTCTCCCCCGGAAACTTCACAGGATGTGCCGTTTACACATCTTCAGCACTGGGTTTCATCCTCATGTTACACTACCGCTTATTTCTAGGGTAGTAGTTATTCTCACTGCTCCTTTGACAGGTGTGTCATGGTGGCAGCAGTCTTGGAAAGAGAAGCCACCTGAAGTGTCTGAAGCTGCCTGGCTTCCTGGAAGCTTCTGTGGTAGACTGCACCCCCGGATTCCAGAAGTAGCTGTGGAGAGGCTGTGAAGGGCAGAGGCCCATGCAAACTCTGGTCACTGTGCTGAGTATGAGCTGTCCATGAGATTCAGAGGGATCACGGGACATTATTTTGATTTATGAATGGAAATGAGTTCACATCTTTGTGTTTGCTTGGCACAGAACGGAGGGCTTGCACGTGGTATTGTGTTGGAAGTGCTGTCTTCCCATTCTTCATTCCTGGGATTCTAAATGATTAATCCTTACATCCTTTCTCAGAGATCTCCAGGGATGAAGGAGGGTTGAGGCTTGGCTGAACAGGGACTAGGAATTCTGATCCCTCTCCCCTACACTGTGTTATCAGGGCTCAGGCCCTCTAGCATTTGCATTATTAATAGTTCCGCCAGTTTCATTTCCCTGGTTTGTCTCTCAGTTCCTTCTGATGGTACTGCCCTCTCGGAGTCTGGGAAGAGAGTGCCTTCCCGAGCCACTCCTGAGGTCTTTGCCCCTACCTCCGCACTCATGCTGCTTCATGCTATTGCCCTGTGTGAAGTTCTCTAATGAACAGATGTCTCTCCTTTGCAGTCTCTCTAATTTCTCTTATCATCTTCTGCTTTCATGCAAAATTAACGTATTTCCAGATGCTGATTCCTTCCTGAACCCTTCTACCTGATAGTAGCAGCTGGCGTGAGATCTGAAACTGGGCAGGGGGTACGAAGATGTCTTTCTGGTAGAGATAAAAGAGTAGAGAGCTCTTGCATGTCAAAGAAAAAGTAAGAATGCACCAACCATCTTGCAGTACCTTTCCATTTTATCATGAACAGGAAGTTCTTTTTTTTTTTTTTTTTTTGATATGTGGGTAGTTCCCTGGCTGGGAATCGAACCCAGGCCGCAGTGCTGATAGCGCCAGCGCTGAAGCCTTAAGCCACTACACCACCAGGGAACTCCCACATAGGAAGTTCTGTGCTCCCCTGTAGGCCGTGAGTGGGAAGAGGGACTGCAGGTGCAGAGGAACCTTCACGTCATTCTCATCACCCATACTCCAAAATGGCCCATCATTAAAGACTTGGACTTTGATAACCTGAGCCAGTCAAGACTTAGGACACTGAGCAAGAAGAATCCTTGTCCAAACTGTTCAGCAGATTGGGGAGTCACCAGTGAGAACTTACTGTAGCACTGGTCCCCTGAGGCTGTGTTGGTTGACAATACCGGGCGCGTCAAATCCTATCCGTGCTCACATCCAGCCCAAGGAAAGGACTCAAGGCCTGAGCATCTTGGTAGGACTATGGAAAGCGGACAGATTCACCAAGAAGTAATCAGATTCTCTGTCTCTGTACGATAGTTTGCACTGCAATGAACAATAAAGCCGCCCCCCCCCCCCGCCTTTATAAATTAGCTGGTTAGTTTGCTCTGACTGAGTTGATTTACTTCAGTCAGGGTAATTTGCACAAATCTTCCCAACCCTGAGTGGATGGCGTAGAGTGGACTGACTCAAGATTAAGACCTGCTCTAACCTTGACAACCAGGGGCCAAGACTTTTCCATTGGGAAGCTACCAAGACATCCGAGAGGCGGGATGGAGGTGATGGTGAGAGGGCCAAGGCCAGGAAGGACAGCTCGTGAAGTTTAGTATTTAATATGCTGTCTGTTTGTAGGGCATTTCTTACAAGCTGCCATATGCATGGTTTTTGTTAATTGGCTTATGGAGCATAGGCAGGAATATTGTTTTCCAATGTAAATATGTACCTTGCATGTATTTTATGTGCTTCTTTCCTTAGTTTGATACTCCATGGGTGGTTTGGCCACATTTGGTGTTCTCTAGACCTTTAGATTCTATGATTCTGACTATCAACATCTCACCTAATTCTACTCAGTGGTAATTAAAAACAAATATACATGCAATCAACAAGATGGGGAGAAGTTCTGTTTGGAGTTAGAGTCACTTTGCAGTTGGCAAAATATAGTTACACTAATTTATATTGCTCTTATACCATCTGCTTTCTGGTTTAAAAATGTCCTGGAGTGCCTCAGACTCTGTATATGCAATATTTTCCATTTACAGAATTTTCCTGCATAATCCATTTTGTTTTTCTGAGAGGTTTTGAAAAATGATATTGGTTAGTTTCGCATTTGTAGAGTTCAGTTTTATGTGATAGGATTCCTGAGCTTATAAATAGATGATAAAGCCTAAGGAGATGACCTAGGTAAACTTTAGAGCTAAAATGTTTGTGCCAGGGACTCAGTACAAATTATGCCAACAAACAGAGAGCTTGGAGCTGCTAGTCTTTGCACAGACAGAGCCCCCAAATTCTTGAGTTCTTCTATCAACTTTCTATCACTAATCCCTGGTTATGCTTTACAGAACTGCTTATTTTTTTCGGAGCCATGGAGGTGTGGATGTTTATAATTTTCCCCCTCACTACTCAATTATAGAAGGCGAGTAGAAATGAAAAAAATGTTGAAAATTACAGGAAAATAATATTGCATTAAAAAAACAAACCCGTTTGATGTCTTAACAAGGGTTCGCCATGCATGTTACAGAAACCTCTGTGATTCTGGGCTTGGGGATAGGGTGAGAGGGTGGCAGCTACCTACCAGGACCTGACACTTACCCCTGACTATCTGTTCGTTTCCCAGGAGTTACTACACTCACCCACTTCTGTTGACAGTTTTGGGCAGGGAAGTTAAGGATGGAAATCTCCGAGAGAAGAGACTCATCAATTCTAGCCATTATTGCCCAAGTTTCCAGTGATCCTTAGGGGTTTTAAAGACAAATTGGCAGGGTCTTTCCATTGTTTAGAAGACAAAGGATTTGAAGCTGTTTTCTTTGGAAACATTCACAAGGACTTCCTGTTTTGCTTCTTTGAACATATGATACTATTATTTAGTTTACTTTTTATCCTACAAAACTGCCTTCACTAAATTATAACAATAATTTTATACTTGAATTCCATTTTCTAGTTTCCACATAATTTTCATAGACATTATTCCTGTGAGCAAGACTTCATTGGAGCCAGAGAGAAGGGTATTTTATAGTTGTGGGCATATAAATAAAGAGAAAAGTAATTTGTCCAGGTTCATAAGTCAAGTTGGTGGCCAAGTGGGAACTAGAGCCACAGTCTCCCGACTCCTAGTAGAGGGCTCTTTCTGCCTGAGAAGAGAGCATTTAACGATGGTCATCACCCATCAGTGCTCTCCACAGAAATGGTTCCATCTGTGGTTGAAGTAGGAAGCACACTGAGCTTCCCTAGGTAGACGCTCACGTGCCAGTTGTTCTTCAGTTTGTCAGAATAACATCTGTTTGCAATGGCATTTGTCATGACAGGTTATTGCTACCTTGCCTGTTGGATTTTTGTGGACAATCCCCAGGCTTTGCTAAAAAGGAGCCCACACACAACCTATCTCCAGAGCCTCACTAATCTGCAATGGCGCTCAGGTTTCAGAGGTAGCTGGCTAATTTGAGTTGCTTGAAACTGTGCTTCCAGGCCCCTGGGAAGTAAAAATGCTTTGGCTTTGCAGCATGCACCTGCCCTAGTGCTCCACACAAAAGCTGTCCACGTGCTGCTGTCCTCTCCTCCTCAGCTCCCGGGGAAGTGTTCAGGGATGGACATTGCTCCTCGACTTACAGGCTTCATTTCAAGAACGTTTAGGTTGCTGTCTGATTGTCTGGCATTATGAAATTTTCAGAGATGAGCTGATCTAGCTGTTCAAAGGTGACCGTGAAACATCTCAGTTTTGCTCACCTGTGAAAACAGGGTTGTTTCTTGGCTTTTGGTTGTGGTGAGGAGCTTGCTGCTGGACTGATGCTCCAGCCACCCGAAGGACATGCTGGTTTTCGTGAAGGTACATAGAGCAGAAGATATCATCAATAGTTTTTAGAGAACTTGCACATTTTATTTATTTCTGCTTCCCAATTGCCAGAATTTCATAATGTCCAAGGATATATACACTTTCTTTGCAATTTAAGTCAATCGCTGGTTAATGACACGTAAGCCTCTCTAGAAAGAGCTCTTCCTCTTGGCTTTTAAACATGTGACCTGGTTCTCTGCTTCAGGCAAAATTTCTAATCAGACACGACTTATCTTTAGTTCTGTTCAATCTCCATTTCAAAGGCTCCTTCTCCACTTTCTATCTCCTTCCCTGCCCCCTCATAGGCTCAGCACCTCTTAGCTGCACACCATTATTTGCTGGGCAGCCCCATCCTGGTATGCCTTTGATAGCATCCCTGGGTCATGACTGCACTTAGTTCCCTCTCAAAACCCACCTTCTCTAGGCAGCCCTTCCCTTTCCGTTTGTGATAAACAATAACTTCCCCTTTAAAAACATAGCCGTTATAATGATCACTATCATTGCTACTACATCACCACCATTTCTCCCCAACATGTATTGAACACCTACTCTTGGCCAAGCCCTGAGGATACGCAAAAGGTAAAAAGAATTTCTGCCTTCGGAGAGTTTATAATGTGATTGCTGGAATATGAACACTATTGATAACTAATAGATTACTGTCTTCGAGGATGAAACACTTAAATGCACTCCCATACGGAAATTATAGGAATATGCACCTCAGTCCAATGGTACTTCTGATCGTTCAATGAGGAGATATTCAGAAGAGGCAAGGACACTCAAAATCACATCACGTCACTGGGTGTCTACAAAAGCCTACTTTTACCTCTTCACTATTGCTCTTTTTCAACTGGTGACCCTGCAGTCATGGTAGACAATAAAACCACGTGGAAGTGGAATCAGCCTGAGGGTGGGCTTATGGGGTGCTGGGGAGATTCTGTGGGTGTTGCCGGAGCTCGTTCTGAATCACGTTTGTTGATCCCGGAGCCTAGCGGAAGTGATGTACATGACTGTCAGGACAGAGCTCCTGCCAAGCAGAGGCAGGCAGGATACGACAAGACAAACAAAAGCAGAAACCTTCCTGTTTCTGTAACACTTCCAGCTGGAAAACAAATCGCAGCCACACATTCCAGCTATGCTTAGGAAGCACTGAAATATCCAAGCAGTAATCATCTAGGTATGCTAACTGCAGCTCAGAATAATTCTGGGGTTGCCAGTGCCATATGCCTTGTAGGCTTCCAATTAACTCTGCTCACTTCTCTTTTCTCCAAGGGCCAATTATTGGAAAATCCGGCATTTCTACTCCGTCCCCACCCCACCCATGTGGAGAAAGGTTGTAACACACCAGAATGTCTCACCATTACAATAATCCAATAAGCCAAGATAATATAGGCACTGGAAAAGTTTAGCTCTTGAAGCATGAATGAAAGACTTAAGGTTTATGAATGTAGAATTTAATTTAATGCCTTAGAGTTAGAAGAGACCCAAGAGAAAGATGACCAAAAACTCTAGTTTAACTAGGATGCCCCTTGTCCTGGTATAATTATTAATATTGCCTCTTTTCTTTCAAAAGTGCTCAGTGAGACCATAAGTTACATGGTTATTTTGCCTTAAAGATTGTCCTGTCCATCTTTCAGTTTGGTTCAAAATTTAGTACTATTTCCTCCTCCCAAACAAGTGGTCTTCTGTTTGCTCTACACATTATTAGTGATGGAGGACTCACTACTTTGCAAGGAACCTCTAATTGCTGAGGAATTAATTCTTGTTCTGTATCAAAAATCTTCCTTTGCCTCGTCTCCACCATTGCTTCTAGGCCCTTCCTTTGCAACAATACTGAGCAAGTTGCTTCTCTTTTTCAACAAAGTATTTTCCATGTTGGTGTATTTATGATATATTTTTAAAGAACACACTCATGTTTATGTAGATTACTTTTTCCATCAATTGAAATTTCAAGGAACCTTATGTAATTTTGGGCTGCTTTATCTTAAAGACAAAAACAAGAATTTAGCTAGGCCCTATCGCCAAACCCCTAAGTGCAAACCATGTACATTTGTTTGGGGATTGTGGATAAAGGACAATTCAGGAGTCACTAACAAAGTAACCCTGTCAGCCACCTGTAGTGTCAATTTCTTTGTAACTTGTATGATCTATGAATGCAGGGGAGTAACTGATAATACCTCTAGAACTGTACAGGCAGGAAACGAACATAGCATGAAGGAATGAGACTCTCTTTAAAGACTATTCTATGCTAATGGCAGAAGTAGGATTCATATGCCTTGTTTTTGAAATAACATTTTTTTAATGATTGTAAAACTAATACAGGATGATTGTTGCAGATTTAGAACATCTCAAACAATAAAGAAGAAATTCCTACTTGCAATCCCACCGTCAGAGATAATATTTCTGTTATTATTTTTGGTGGACAGCAGTCTCCTGTGATTTCCCTTTCCACAGTTTTACTTACCTGCCGTCAACTGTAGTCTGAAAATATTAAATGGAAAAATCCTAGAAAGAAGCAAGTCATGCATTTTATATTGCACGACATTCTGAGTAATGTGATGAGATCTTGCATCGTTCCACTCTGTCCCACAAGGAACGACTCATCCCTCTGTCCGGCGTATCCACCCTGCAGATGCTCCCCGCCCGTTAGCCTCCTAGTAGCCATCTCGGTTATCAGATCAGATGTTGAGGTATCACGTGCTTGTGTTCAAGTAACGCTCTTTTACTTAAGGATGGCCCCGAAGTTCAAGAGCGGTGATACTGACAATTCTGATGTGCCAAAGAGCAGGCGTGAAGCGCTTCCTTGGAGTGAGAAGGCGTTCCTGCGGAGGAAGAAACGCAGTGTACAAGCACATAGGGCTTAGAGGGTCCGTGGGTTCAGGTCGTATCCCCTGTGGATAAGGGAGACTACTGTATATCCTTTCTTTTCTATGCTAATATACTTGAATACATAATTTAACAAAACGAGGATCATATTGATTGATATCTTCTCTATTACTTTTGTATTAATATTATATAATAATTCTCCAACATCAAATAAACTTTAAAATCTGGTTTTAATGGCTGCAAAATAATCATAAGCATTCTGTGTTTCCCTAAACTACCTCATTAATACTGTAGAACACATCCATGAATTCTGGTCAACTTCACTGATTATTTCCTTAGGGTAGACTCCTGTAAGTGGAGATCCCGCTTAAAGAATTGTATTTGTCTGTTTGGGTTGCCGTAACAAAATACCATAGATGGGGTGGCTTAAACAATAGAAATTAGTTTTCTCACAGTTCTGGTGACTGAAAGTCCCAGACCGAGGTGTGGCTTGATTCAGTTCCTGGTGAGAGCTCACTTCCTGGTCTATAGCTGGCTGCCTTCTGGCTGTGTCCTCACAGGGCAGGGAGAGCTCTACCTCTTCCTCTTCTTATGAGGGCACCAGGCCTGCAGGATTAGGGTCCCTGCCTTATGACCTCATTTAACCCAATCACCTCCTCACAGGCCCTATCTCCAAATACAGGTACACTGGGGGTTAGGGATTCAAACATCTGAATTGGGGGTTGGGGACATGCAAACGTTCAGTCTGTACCAAGAATCTAAACTCTTTTCATCCTCTGGGTCTATATGTATCAACCGATTTAGGGTTCCACCAGCAAGGTAGAGCACCCCCCTTGCAGCACCTACTTCTCAAAGCACAGCATTATCACTACAAGAACAAACAGTAGCTAATCTGTTATTAGAAAAGTTGTAGTTCCTTGTTCTAATTTGGGATTCCTCAGTTCCTAATAAAGTGAATATTTTCATATGCTTATATGCTGTTCATAGTTCTTAGCTCATTAACTCTTCAAGCGTTCTGTTACTTGTCCATTTACTTATTTAATTTGCTTATCAATTTGTATGAGCTACGTACAGAGTCAGAATAAGCAGCTGACGTTACTTAGCATTTACTGTGGGCCAGTACTGAAGCCAGGCACCTTACATATAAAATCTCCTTTACTTTTCATTAAAACTTTCCACATAATGTCTTAAAACCCCATGTTAGAGGCCCCCAACCGCGAGACACAGACAAACTAAGCCGATTTCCTATATAAGAAGTTTACAGCTATGACCTCCACACTCGACAGTGATCATTGCTTTGGTCTTGCCTTTGGTAACACCCGTTATTTACAGATTGAATCTCCGTTCTCTGTCTTCTATACACATCATCTATTCCTTTGTCCTAAAAAAAAACCTAACACAGTTTTGGCACCTTCCCCACCCCGCCCTTGTATTCTGGGACAGCTTTTCAAGCTCACTTGGCATGTTACTGATTCGATTTCCCAGGGCCTTGTTGACTGTTCTCAGTAATGACTTTATTTCTCATGTTATAATTTCAGCCTCCTTCCCTCCCCTGGCAGCCTCATTGGGGCTCATCGCCTCTGAATCCACCGTGTTGGCTTTTCATCTCACCATGCTCTTCCAGTTCAGCTTTCTGGTGGCTCCCCGAAGCCTAGCTGCTGCACCACCAGGGAACCCCAGTTCAGTTTTTTGGCTATTTGTATTTGCTTCAGTGAGGCCGTGTACACTTCGATCCTACTGAAGACACCAGAACATTTCATAGTGTTTTCTCTTTCTGTTCAGTAGTAAATCATTTTCAAAGGTGTGTTTATCTTCTTGGTCTTCAGGTTATTGTTCCCTTTCTTCTGAGGTTTGGAACGTTGGCACAGGCTCGTATTTACTTTATTGTTCACTAATCCTTAGATTAGACAGGTTCCCTCTGGATTCAGGCTTTGCCAGCAGGCAGATTTTGGAGCTCTGCTGTACAGAAATGGGATCTTCACACCCCACTGCTGGATTCTCTGACCCTTGGGGCAAGAGAATTCATGGGAGTTTACAGCTCCAGCATGTACTGCTGTTAGATTTCTTAGTCTCTCTTCATGCTAATCGAGCTTCAGTGTGAGGGCTCCACCCACCAGGATGCGGAGCATCGTGATAGACCCCTTCACCTTCCTGCTCCTTGTTTTCAGTCCACAGGCAGTAGAAGATTTGGGGGGGCAGGGGGGTGGGAACAGTGAGAGAGGACAGGACGGAGAACAGATGATTGTCTTCATTCTGGTGACTTAGAGACACTATACAAGAAAGGGATGGTTATTTACCTTTTCATTTGGGATTGACCCTGGGCCTTTGAGAAAGGGCAGACTGTGGGGAAGGACCACCTTTCTTTCTTTGCCATGTGTGAGCTTTTCTGCTGCAGGAGACCAACAACAGCCTGGCCACTCGCTGTCTTGACGTCGGTGGGAATTTTTTCCATACTTTTGGCAGTTCAGTTTTTGTTTTTGTGTGATTTTTGAGTTTCATTCTTTAAAATACGTAGACAGAGGTATGCTCAGTGAGGTAGAGGTAGGGATAGCTAGCCAAGTACCATTTTAAACTGGAAGCTCTTGGCATTATTATTTTTTGCTCAACATTTCCTTGTAGATACTGAACCTGCCTAAATATGTGTTGATGGCACTCAGCATCAGGTTGATTCTTGACCCTTCATGCCCCCACTTAGCAATCACATTTTTTTTTTTTTGCCATGTTTCTTGCCTGTGTCATTGCCTTGACGTTCTAGGTCCTCCATGAACCATGCCTACCCTACCTGACCAGTCCTAGCACCTTTATACCTGTGCCCTTTGCTTTTACTAAACTGAATGGGTCACCGTTTCCAAATGTGTTCTATATTTTCCTGCCTCTACACCTTTACTCAAGTCATTATTTTCCTCCTGGGATTTCCCTCTATTTCTCTCCCCCCACCCCCTCAACCCCCGTTGCAATCTTAATTCATCTTCTAGACCCTCATTAGAATGCAATCTTCTTTATGACGCCTGAATACAATCTCTTCCTTATCGAAACCCTGACATCTGGCTCATATAATTAATATATTCTGCTTTATGTTGGAGTTTGTATGTGCATACTACCTGCTTTCTCCCTTTTTAGATCATATGTTACTCTATCTTGCTAAGCCTTAGTTTCCCGATCAATAAAATGAGTATAATATTAGTGCTTAATGCATACATTTGAGGCATTGTTAAATGGGATAATGCATCTGGAGTGCTAAGCACAGAGCTTGACACACAGTAAGTGCTTCATAAATATTGGCGGAAAAATTGAACATATAATTCTTCTGATTTCCTACCTTGATCCCATATTATTTCAAATGTAAGACATTTTCCTACGCTAAAATTTGCTAAATTTGCAAAGCTCTCAGTACCAGTTGCAGTCTACATTTTTCTTGAGCACTGCCAAAAAGTTTAGCAGCAAGGAGGGAATGATGAAATCTAACGACCATTAGTAAAAGCCACAGGCACTGAACAGCTGGATAATGTGAACAGGCAGGTTCAGCTGAATCTCCAGAAGTGCATCCATCATGGGACAAAGGCAGTTTTTGGGGGGAAGTTAAGAGATGCTTGAAGAGAGGCCAGAGTGCAGAACAAAATGATTCTTAGAGGTGGGTTTTCAAAATCAAAGTCTCCCGTCATGCCAACATCCTTTGAAAAGATGGCAAATTTATATGTAAACAGACCTCTTTGTTTTCTTGAGGTCCTTAGGAAATTGGAGATTTCTGTTTTGTTTTATTTTGGGGTTTCCTTTGAGCAGCTTAATAATAGAAATTGCCTTAGGGATGGGGTCTGCCATTGCAATACTGTTCTCCCTGAGGGACTGTGCCATAGGCTTCCAGAGTGAATATTGCAAAAGCCACTAATAATGGTCCTTCTCAGGTAACATTTTCTGGTATAAAATATCTTGGCTTAATATAGTCTAAATACATCGAGTGTATTGCGGTCAGCATGGTAACTCTCTGACATACAATGCTATTGTCTTTACTTCTGTCTTGGTTTCCATGGCATCAGAGGTCCAAAATGAGTAAAGCTGATAAATCCTTAGCTAAAGGCAACAGGGAAGCCACCATGGTACCATGCAGAATTTATAGCCTCTTGTTTTCCTCAGGAAAGCAAGCACGGGGGACCGTGAAGCGTGAAGTAATATAAAGCACTCTGGGTGGGGAGTCAGAATTCAGTCCCAGTACTTTAGGAGGGGCAAGCCAATAGGACCTGGGACCAACATTTAACCACTTATCAATGAATGGAAAGGAATTGGGCCACAGAGTGCTTAAGAGTCCTTCCAAATGTGGACTTTCCAATCCCAGGATTGCTTCTAGCTGGAGAGGAGTGTGCCATGGTGGTTGGGTCTCTGGAATCAGCAGGCTTGGTTTTGAATGCTCACTAAGCCCTTTTGTAGCTGAGATCTTAGCGCATTGCTTACTGACTCTGAGCCTCAATTTCCTTGTCTGTCAGATGGGAATGGGAATGATAATACTTCTGGTGACAGTTTGGATATGTAGCTGGTGTTGATTCAACTGCCCAACAGATGTATTTGGGGCCCAGGCTCTTTCTGACAACTTCACCGTCTTTAATTTTCACCTTCATATATTTGTTGCCTCATCTTGTAAGATGGTCACGGTCTCTCCAGATATTATCTCCATTCATAGGAGGAAGCGGGGGATGGAAATGGGAGATGATAGAGGCATGAACAAAAAAAATACACAAGGGAAGGCCCACATTTCAGGACTGCTTCCTCCTTTTCTCCCCAAAGTTCCCAGATGATTTCCCCTTATATTTCATCAGCCAGACCAGGGCCACAAGGCCCCTTACTTGTGAGGGAAGCTGGCAGTCTTTTTCAGCTCCTGGACTTGTGGTTAAACAAAAAGGGTTTGGGAGTGCTTTCAGGTGGCCAGCGAACAAGTCTGCCACACTGCCCCATAGTGATGTCAGGATGTCATGGGGGTCGTAGTAGTTAATGCCGGTTGAGTACTCAGCACAGAGGTGGACCCAGAGCCAGCACTTGTTACCTGTTAGGTGTTACTCTTGAGAATCTATTCTCTTCCCTTTGCACCTCATTCAGACTTGCCACACTGATTTTCAGCTACGTAAAGTTTGTGAGTCCAGAATCATTGATACTTGATATCAGTCACTGACTGCTGTCCTCTATAGTAATGTGTGACTTTCCTGTGCATGCTTTGCTTATGCCAGCTTTATTGAGTGTATTGCCCAGGAGCACTTTTGTGAAAGGAAAGCTGAGTAGCAGGGAAGGCTGAGATTGTCCTGGGCAGGGTGTTCTGCCTGTCCATAACGCCCTTCTGATAAAGCCACAGGAACTCCCCCTGTGTAGGTTGCCCTGCACCGCACCCTCTACCCTGGCTTTAGCGGTTTGGACCAGAGAATGGTGCCAGACTCAAAGGCAGCCAGTGAGCGGCTGCGGTGAGATTTCTACCGAATAAATAAGTCATTAACTGACTTAATCAGCCCCTGTCTTAGAATTCCACTCTTTGAATGGAAGAGTCTAGAGTTGTAACAGAAGCTGAGGGGCGTATGGGGAGGGGACAAGTGAGCAGGTACCCTGAGGGACAGAAGCCATGAGTAGGCAGATGCTCTGAGGTGGACGAGCTGTGCAAGCTGAACACAGAAGAGAGTGGCTGAGTTCTCATGGTGGCGGCAGCAGCTCAAACCCTGAGAGACAGGAAGACCAGATCCCCGGAGCTGCTGCTTTGTCTGAGGCTGCTGGAGCTCCCTTGTCTTCAGGGGCATGTCCCGATTGTTCGCTGGCCGAGCTACTGCCCTCCTGGCGTCCCTTGTGCCCCTACTGCAGAGCCTGACTCACAGAGGAATTAAAATCATTTAGGCAGAACAGTGTGCTATTCTGCTCCTAATGGATAAGAGAGAGGGAGATGGACGTGCAGGCCGCTGCCTCCCTCCCCCAGGCCAGGTGCGCATGCGCTATGAAGCGGCCACGCCCACAGTGTGGGAGCAAGCTTCTCCAGCCCCTGGCCTGCGGCCACCAGGCCGGCTTGGAATGCGGCCCAACACAAATTTGTAAACTTTCTTAAAACATTATGAAAATTATGCACGGACTTTGTTTTTTGTTTTTGTTTTTTTGTTTGTTGTTTTGTTTGTTTTAGCTCATTGGCTATCGTTAGTGTTCATGTATTTTATCTGTGGCTCAAGACAATTCTTCTGATGTGGCCCAGGGAAGCTAAAGGGTTGGACACCCCTGTCCTCCAGAAACCTGTCCAAGGGCAGGCTGAGGTTCTGTTCTGTGCAGGCACGGTGGACCAGCAGCCTGGGCACCAGCTCCCCCGCTGCCACTCCCCGGGCCCCCTGTTTGCTGACTGGGGAGTGTCTTTGGAAGGGTATTCAGGGGAGTCTGCTTCGTCACCAAGCACTGGCTCCATTTACATAATCCTCGCTAGGCTGTTGCTTGTGTAATTCAGTTATTTGATTAACTTTATATTGTACGATCCTGGAAGAGGTGAAGAAACAACAGGCTTTTGGCTGTACCCCCTGGCCTGTTCTGTTCTGTCTTGCTGGCATTAAGAATTTCATGAAACTCTGTGCTGCTGCCAACTGTCTCCCCGGGTGTTTTCACAAGCACCATCCTGCTTTCCATGTGCGTTATCTCCAAGGACCCACGGATCTACAGGAAGTGGGACAGGGACCTGATCCTTCAGTTGCCACTAGTAGGTTGGGTGTGCGGGCCGAAGAGGTTCCTGTGAAATCCCTCCAAGGGCCCCATGGGTGGTAGAATTTGGGCTCATGCCCTGTCTTCCTCTTCCTCTCTCCCCAGGAGAAATGGCTGTATTTATTTGATTGGAATCATCTCGTTATGTCTGGCAGCTCTGACACGAGGGAACACAACTTTAAGAACAGTTTCCCTGACTTCTTGGCTCAGCCGAGTTCCTCTTACGGAGTTGGTCAGCCACATTTCGGCTTCGTTTCCAGGCATGTGTCTTCTTTATTTATTAACTCGAAGGTTCTGCCGTTTCTCCTAGAGCTCCCATCCCTGTCATTTATCACGGACACATTCTTTTCCCCTTCCTTGAAGCTTTAACCAATCGCGAATAAGATCTCCCTGGGTTGTAAACACTCAAGTAATGAAATGTTTCCCACACGTGACTGGGTGGCCCTCTCCATGCTGGGACGGGAATAGAGGTCCTCACGGGGGACGCGGGAGGGCAAAGCCCCACCAGCTTCTGGGTTCCCCATCTCCCCTGGCTGAGTAAGACTTGTAGTACATGGGTGGGTGGGATACAGGGTGTGGGGGCTGCTTTGTCCTGATGCCTGGAGTTAAAATCTAAGTGTACAATGTCATTAGTGAAAGTCATGAATAGGATGGTAGGGTTGACTCTTGAACAGCATGGGTTTGAACTGTGTGGGTGCACTTATACGCAGAGTTTTGCAATAAACACTTGGACTCCTTTTTGTCTGTGGTTGGGGAGGTCTGTGGATGAGGAGGGCCACCTGTATGCGTCGTTCTACCCCATTTCACAGAAGGGATCTTCCACGGACACCTAGGGCCGACTACGTTGTGGGGGAGTCAAAAGTTACACGCAGAGTTTTGACAGCATGGGGGTTGGCACCCCTAACTTCCCCTCCCCACATCGTTCAGGGGTCAGCATTACGGTGTAAGTTATACCAATGACGTAATATTGACGACACGTGAGAATCACCTCGAGGTGCTTTGAAACCCTGCCTGGGCCCCTCCACCCGAGAGCCAGGTTAAATTGGTCTAAGCAGGGCCCAGGGAGAGAGTCTTTTAACAAGCTTCCTGGAACTTCTAATGTGCAGGCAAGGTTGACAGCCTGGGGACTTGTCCCAGCGCCAGGGCATGGGTGAGCCAGAGAGGCGCCCAGCACCAACATTTAAGGAGGTGTCGCTCTCAGGGTCGTGCCAGCCGGCTCTGTTTCGGGGGTCACATGAGGAACTTAGTTAATACGTGATTTAGTGTTTTGGATGGAGATGGGTGTTCCGTTTTCAGCCTGTGTATGTGAAAACCTTTCTAGGGCACGACCCGTTTAGAATTTAGGACTTTCTTCTTCCTTTCTTCCTGCCTCGCTTAAGGTTATACGCGCATCTCTTTTTGACTCCTCTGTCCCCAAGCCTCTTTCTTGTTTGTTTCTCTTCCCCCGTGTTTAGCCCTTTCTTCTTCTGTCACCTTGTCCTCCCTCCCCCCTCCTGGTCCCCTCTGCGCGCTCTCTTCCTGTGGACTTTGGCCACCGTCTGCGTGCTGCGTTGCCTTCCCGCTCTTCCAGGCTTGTCCACGTGTTTTGGATCTCGGTCTGTTTTCTTCTCCCTCCCCCGGCTTCTTCCATCCAGCCCACCCACCACTGCCCAATAGTCAGCCAAATGGCTCCAGTTTAAAACTCTCCTCCCAAGGATCTCTTGGTGAGCCGAGCCCCACTGCTCCTGGGGAGCCGCCGCTCAGCCCCGGCCACCAGCTGTCGTTTCCAGGCGGGGAGGGCAGGGGAGGCGGGTGCTCAGAGGAGCCAAGGAAGGCCGGCAAAGATAGGAAGATTAAACTGTCACTCACCCTTCCTCTCCCGGAAGCTACTTTGAGGAGTAAAGATAAGTGTCTATAAACGTCTTATAAACCTTGATTCTCGGGGGCCTGGCCGGGTTCCTCGCTGCCACCCCATCGCTAGCAGCCCTGCGGCCCTGTCTAATCTTTTGACTCTTTCTGCCCTCCAGGTTTTCTTGAAAGACAAACAGTTGTATCACCCTCGGCAGCAGCCCCCTCCAGCACTGCTGGCAATCGGCAGTTAGGGATAAGCCTCCTTGCATCACAGCTAGGCCGAGTCCTCAGAGCTGGGCCTGGGTCTTGTGTGGGAAAGATGCCTGCAGCCCAGAAGCATCAGATTGTAATCGTGGAAGGGGTTCCTTCCTGCCAGTGGGTGTCCACACACAGACAGAATGCAGGGCCCTGGGGGACTTGTCCCAGGCCTGGCCCAGGAGGGCCCCGTGGGAGGGACAGGGGGCTAGTGCAGGGCTCTGCTCCCTCGGCTACAGGTAGTCGCTGTGGCTCTGGAGCCTTGGCCTGTCTTCGCGGGCTTAGTCCCCACTGGCACCTGGGAGGTAGGTCAGAGCTGGACACGGGGTGAGGGTGGGGGGCTCTGCTATGTGCCTCATTGCTCACGAGCAGCACAGCTTGGCTGTGGCCATGTGTGTGGGTTGGCAGTAGTTGGCATTAGTAGGGTGTCCCAAAGAAGCTAGAGTTGCCACAGCACACCTACACGACTGTGGGCGGAGAGCACGTGGGCAGCCCGGTGTTGGCTGCACCCATCTCACTCGGCAGGGGTGCGGAGGGAGAAAGGGAGCCGATGACCTTAGGCTTTCAGCAGGGCAGTCGCAAGGGGATGTGCGCATTTTGGCTGAGGGACCACAGACCCAGTGGTCAGGGGGAGAGAATACAAACGTAGTGTTAGGACAATTACAATAATAGCAATTATGATTACGTGTTATGCACGACAGTCTTCAATTCACATGGTACACCTTATTTGAACCTGAGGGTAAGCCTGTGAAACAGTCACAGAGAGATAAGGAAACCACACCGCGGCCTAACGCCACTGCCTTTCGAGAGGGTTTGTTAAGCAGCACTCAGGGGAACCATGGGGAACCCAGTTTCCACAGACCAGCTGGTCCTGCGCTCACTGGGGGTGGCTGTGGGCCCCTGGGCTGCATGGGGATGGCGGTCCAGGTCCGATCCTGGTGCCTGTGTTTGAGAATCCCTGCCCGGCAGGGATGACATGGCTCATGGCATCTTGACAATGAGTGAAAACTCATAAAGAGCAGCTGCTGACCTCAAGAAGAGTCCACATCGGGGAGCAGGGTGTCCAGTGAGAGATGGGAGGTAGTGGAGGCATTTGGAAATCCAGGTTTCTGCACTTGGGCTTCAGGCTGGGAGGCATGGATAGACCTTAAGTGTGACCGTGGTCCTTATGGGATGTGGTGAAGGCTGACCGAGGCCGTGAGTGAGCACTCAGCATCGTGCCTGGTGCACAGCAAGTGCTCAGCAAATATCAAACCATTAGTGCTGTTGCTGTTGCAATTATTGGCTTCTCCTCCCTCAGAAAGCTGTTACTATTACTGTTATTATTTGGTCCATCAGCATAGGCAGAGCCATGATTCTAAGATTTCTGATATTAAACCAGAAACAAAGATCGTAATACTCCTTGTACCACGAATAATTCAGGATTTATAGTTTCCAAATGTTACTCTTAGATCACTCAACTTCCCTCTGAGGTAGGTAAATGGATATTCTTCATGCCTCCAACTTCCAGATGAAGCCTAGAAAATTCACTGGCATCTAAAAATGTTACAACGAGCAAGTGGCTCGATCGGAAGTGAAATGCAGGGCCCCCGCGTCCTGACTGGCCCTGCCTTCTGCGCGCCCAGGCCGGAGACCAGAGCAGGATGGAGTCTGCGGGTGGTGGGAGGCCGCAGGCGCTGAGGGCTGGACAGGCGTGAGGCCGCTTCCTCACACCTCGCTCCTCCTAAGGGACAGTGAGGGCACTCTGGGATGGGGACAGTGGCTGCGGTTCATTCAGCCTTAGTGCTGCGATGGGAGGGCATCGTGACCGGGGCCCACGGGACAGCATCGTGCCCTCTGGGTTGAGGGAAATAGCAAATTTCCTTCCCCAGTCTTCACGGAGCGTCCCTTTAGCGGGGACTCGGTGTCTCTCCGCTCACTGCAGACACGGGACAGAGCCTGACTTTAAAGCTGCCCATATGTGAACCCCCGCCCTCACATAGTGCGAAAACGTGGACGTGTAAAACGCTCCTGCTGAACTGAAGCTCCATGTCCCCCCAGGACTGCGTGCCTGTCCGCTCTGTAACCCGGGGGACTTTGGTGTCCAGGAATTGTGGCCAAAGGCTCCAGACTGAGGACAGCGGGCACAAAGTATCTCCGTTGTCCAACAAAAGCAGCCAAGAGGCTGCTGAACAGCCTGCTCCGAGGTTACTAAGAGGAGGCCGACTGGCCTCTTGCCCTTCACCAGCACCATCCCATGTGGAACTTAGAGGTCCATGGAAAGGGGGGGTGTCACTGAGGGGTGAGCAGAGTGCCCTTGGGGACAGGGCCATGGTATTTGCCCTCCCTCTCCCATGGTGAGCCCCCAAGTCAAGCCAAGGAAACACTCTTCAGAACCACCCTAACGTTGGGTCTCTGCTCTGCCCTGTATGTCACACAGAGACCCCCTCAGAAATTCCTCTAGCACGTTCCTTCCCAAGGAGCAGTAATCCTGGCCTTAGGGGCCGTGTCCTCCTGGAGCGCCCCTCCCAACCATGTTCAGGTGTCCAGGTTCCCCAGAATGCCCGCTGAGGTCCGTTGACCAAGGCAGGCTGTGCTCGGCCCTGGCCTGAGTGTGGCCAGGGGTGGCAGTTTTGGGGGTGTGCGGCTGACCCTGGGAGCGCAGCCTGGGCGGCCACATGCGTGCACCTGAGGGCTCTTCTGTCGGGAGAGGAAGAGAAGCAGAGCAGGCTGTCGGCCAGAAGCTGGGTCTGGGGATGGGAGGAATGTCTCTCTCAGATTCAAATTCTGAGGAGACTGAGAATTCTAATTTCAGATTGAGCTTCGAGGCCATCATGAAGGTGTATTTGTCAAGGTAGGAGGCTAGGAGGTATTTTATTTAAAAGTACTGTTAGCTGGGTTTGTAACTTCAAAATGTTTGTATATTTGCATGTGGGCTTCCATTTGGACTCTTGCTCTGGGCCCTGCAATGTTAAGGCTGAGCCTGTCACTCGTGGAGATTGGGGTGCCTGCAAGAAAGGAGGCCTCACTCTCGCTCTCTGGTTGAGCTACAGAAGAGCAGAGGCTCACCCAGCACCTTGGGAGAGGTTTGTACTTTCACTTGAAAGTTTGGGGGCAGGTATAACCCTGAAGCCTGGAGCTTGCCTGGAGTGTTGTGAAGTCAGGACTCCAGCTGGGTGGCGTAGCAGGAGAAGGAGATAAGATGGCTGCAGGCAGCCGGCTTCCCCACCATTCGGTACGGCCAGCCAGTGTGAGCTTCCCAGGGGCCACATGGGTGCCCCAGGGAACCCTGAGCAGGACGACGTCCTGTGAGGGGAAGGGGAGAAGTGGGACACTAAGGGCGGGGACAGAGCTGTGGAGAGTGCTCTTCAACCCTTCCACGGAATTGAGGGGAGAGGAGGTCTCCTGGATGAGCCCCCACCCAGGCCGCACTGGAATGCTGGGGGGGCAGAGTGCTCAGAATCAAGAGATTACGGCTGAGCAGCCACCTAGCAGAAACCCACGCGCTTCCTGGTCTCCTCCGCCCTGCCCTGACCAGAAGGACCTAGAAGTGGGGAGGAGGGGTGACTAGTAAATAAAAGATAAAGAACATTCCTGCATCTCTTGCCACATCTGTCCCAAGTGGAGTCAGTCCTCAGCTACAGGGAGAGGAAAGCTTCAGTATGGAAGAAGAGAGAAGTTTTGACGTAGACGAGACGTTTTAATACCTAAAAAGCTCTTAAATGCCAAAACGAGACGTGTTTTTGTAGGTGGAAGCAGCCCAGACAGCTACCTGCTCAACCCCGGGTGCTGGAGGGGCGGGGAAGTGGGGTCGCATCGAGCTTGTGGTGGGAGACGGATAAACGCTTTTCCTTTGGCATCCCGAGTTCATTAACCTGGTTCTGATGCCACAGAGTCGTGCTCACAACAGCGCAGCCCCAAATCGGAGTTTCTCAGCCTTGACTCTGGCCCGAACACCCTTCTGCAAGGAAAACGGATGTTGGCTTGAGAACTGATCCTTGAGTATGAATCACTTACCCCTCTTCACGTCATGTGTGAGATGAGAATGCTGGTACCTGCTCATGGGGTCAGGAGGACTCCACTCATTCGCACGAATGCTGCCTGCGCCCCCGTCTCCCCGGGCTTCCCTGGAGCGGCTGCTCCTGGCTCCCAGTCTGTGTCGCCTGGCGAGCCGGGCCCTTTCCGCTGTGTTCTCGGGGAAGTTTCACGCTCACGCTGAGAAGGGCGCGGGGTGCTGGCTCAGGCTCTGTTATTACTGCTCAATCCAGGGGCAATGACCTCACAGTGTTAGGACAATTAATATGCCATTTCCTAATCGAAGTATACGGATGCATTATTTATTCCGGCAGGGTGAGGGCATGCCCAAGGGTGACCTCTGGTGCTGGCTCTCCTTTGCTTCTGTCCATGCCGCTCCTCAGCTCACGCATGAGAACAGTGGGCTCGCCGACCCCACCCGGGACTGGTGCGAGGGACGGACTTGGCCCACTGAGGCGCGGTGGGCGCCAACCTGGAAGTTTGGGACTCCTCCTTCGGGAGGAGGCTGTGCCTTGCAGCTGAGGGTGGCGCCAAGGGAAGGTGCGACTATTTTCCTTGCTGTTGATTGCTCTGTGTTGAACGATGCCCCCTCACCTGCCTGACGAGAAAGATGGTGTTTCATTAAGGAAGGGCACATGTGAATTAAGTCAGCAACCAGCTCAGGCCACTCCAGAGTCCACTGCCTCTATTTCCTTTTGTGTTCACCCCCTGCCTACTCTACTCCGCCACATCTCCTCTGTCCCCTTGTCTGCTCTTCCGTTCAGAAGATGGCTCGCCAACTTAGATGAGACATGGGGGTGCTCAGGGGGGCTACGAACCGCAGGGTAGCAACTGGCACGGGGACGTGGGAATATCAGAGTGGCCTGGGCCTCCAGGAGAAGATGGAGGCGTGAGGAAAGCTGAAGTGTTGTGATCCTTCCTGAGTTGAACTCTTGTCTTATAAGGATGAGCATGTGTCTCCGGGTGGCACTGAAAGGTTCACTGTGGAGGCGCGTTGGTATTTCTTGGTGACTGCCAGAGTTGAAGCCTCAGCTTTTGGGGTGTGTCTGCTCAGCAGTCCCTACTTAGGGTATGCTCTTTTTGGTGGTCAGGTGGCCAGAAGGCAGGGGGGTGTCAGACCTGTTATCTCCCTCTCCCCCGGTTCCCGATGGCTGGAGGAAATCAGCTCTCCAGGGTGCACAAGTGGCTCTGATTCTGTGAGGGTGCATGCTGGCCTTGGCTCAGAGAGAGTAGTCCTCTGGGAGCCAAAGGGCCTGAATGCTGGTATTGTTGTATTTGAATACCCCTGAGGAGCTGTCTGAAAGAGAAGAGATAAAGTTGAAATGTTAACCGTTTCCAACAAAGACTATTAGGGGAGAATTCCTGACGCAGCACTTGCTGACATTTTTTTGAGGCTTTTCACAGACAACATAGGTTGACTCTTTCTCCTATGTGTAGTTTTTGTTATTGTTTAGGTTTTTTTATTTTTTGTTTCTAAGCTTGTTGGTTTTCATTGATGAGAAGGTTGTATAATTTGGGGCTGAGGCATTGCCAGGAGAAGGCGGTCACCAGCCCATGACCACTCATGCTTCGTGTCAGAGCCTGGCCTTCCCTGCCTGGGTGTCAGCGGCCGCTGGAGCCACTCTCTGAATGCGCCAGAGCGGAGTCTCCAGCCTGCGGGAGTCCTTCCTTCCTACTCCCACGGAGCTCCGGGATGCCATACTGCCCTTCACTTAAGGTCCCAACCTGCGTCCTTATGAAAAGCAAAACCTTGGAGGCAGACGCACACACAGGGAGCACTCCATGTGGAAGGCAAAGGCAGAGAAGATCAGTGAGATGCTCCTATGGAATGACAGAGATTGCCAGCAAGCCACCAGAAGCTGAGGGAGGGGCCTGGAATGAACGCTTCCTCACAGCCCCAGAAGGAACCAGCCCTGCTGACACCTTGATCGTGGAGTTCTGGCCTCTAGAGCTGGGACAATACATTTCTGTTGTTTAAGCCCCCTCCCCCCACTCCCGGCCTACAGGACTTTGTTATGGCAGTCTGGTGAGCTAATACAACTTGGCATTCTGTTTTTCTCCATCTTCCTATTTATGGCTCTTCCCCAACTCCACCCTAACTTCCACCTTCTGTTATATCATACTGGGTTAGGCCATGTTCTGGAGCCAGACTATGTTTGACTTAAAGCTCTGCTATTTATGAGCTGTGTATCCCTCACTTCTTTGTGCCTGTGTTTTCTCATCTATAAAATGGGAATGATAATAGCAGCACTGACCTCGTAGAATGAACAGAAGGAATGATGTAAAACCTGCCTTGAGTGTGAGCAGCGTGCAGTCACTGGGCACAATGGAGTCTGAAGCCTTCGGTATATGGAGTGTCTACTTTGGGTACACCCTGGGGTGCAGCTGGCACTGAAGGAATGGGTTCTACGTCATTATAAGGCCTTATGGCTGTTCAACCTTATCACGCCTGGGAGTTTATAATCTAATTGAAGACATAAAACATTCGCAGGGAACAGTTGTAGTGTGGGGCATTATGTGATTATAGGATCACAGGATCATTGCTCTGGCTCAGTCAAGTAGTTCCTGACCCCAGCAGCATGCGAGACCCCACTGGGGCTGCTTTCAAGATAGACAATCGCTCGGGCCTTTTTCCCAGACCAGCTACACAGAATTCCTGAACCTTGACTGAATGGATGGACCTGTCTGTGCTTCCATTTCCTCATCTGCAAAATTAGAGTGATGCTTCTATCTACTTCAAAGGCTTGTGATGAGAATGAAATGAGTTAATGCATGCAAATGCTTGTAATAAACAGTGCTTGCCACATAATAAACACTCAGTAAATGTGAGCACTTGTTGGTGAATAAAAACACAGACCCTGCTCCAGTTTTTCAGTGTGCTTGTTCATTCCTATGCGCTTGCAAAACTCTAAGAATAATGTTCTCCCCCGCCATGTCCGTGTCAAGACTGTGGCAGTCGTCGAGTGCTTAAAACTCAAGCTCATTGTTGAGGAAGAATATTGTGTCACCAGAGGTCCTTGTCTGCAGGAGCAGGAGGGGGACAACTCGTGGTTTGCCTTTTGCGGTCCTCCATATTTTAGAAGATGTCGGGCAGCACGTAATCTTAATTTTAGGCTTTGCTTCGTGCCTTCTTCTTTAGTCTCCTTTCTTTTCCTCACTTCCTGGGCTTCCCTTTTCTCTCTCTCCTAATTCTCAAGCAGTGCATTTAGGGTCCAAGACAAAGGACTGGATTCTGATGCTGGCCCGGCCACTCCCCAGCTGTGCAACTGCAGGCGAGGGTCTCAGCATCTCTCAGCTTCAGCTTTCTTCCCCTTAGACACCACAAAACAAAAGTCCTTTTTAGATGCTTCTGTTTTGATACTTGGATGGAAGATTGAGAAGCACTTTTACCACAATGGAAAGTGCTCAGTAAATGTCATTCGTGATCACTGAGGTGGCCTAACTCTGGGGTGACATTTGGGGCCAGTGGGTGCTGCTCTTGGTGGCTGGGTCTTGGAGCCCTTCTCAGGATGAGGTGGTGTCAGCCCTGATGAGGTGGTGAGGACAGGACTGAGTCCTGAGAAGCTCGGCTTTGATAAGAGTGTAGCTGACGTATCTTTTCTTTCCCAAGGATCTCAAGGGCTCAGGCCAGCACAGCCTGTGCACTCATGCTTTGAAAACAAACACAGCTACAATAGCTGCTTGGGCCCACATGTTACTCCCTTATCTCCCACCGCTGGCCTGTGCCAGTACAATCAATTGTTCCACTGTCTCATTTGGTAACTTGGAAACTATGCTGAGGATCTATGATAACCATTTGGCTGGAACTAATGTCCTTTTGAAGGTGAGGAGGGAAAAGGGGAAAGCAATGTGACATAGACAAGGCACAGGCAGATCTCTCAATGTTGGCAGAAGGAGGCTGAGTTTTTGAAAGCAGGCAACTAGAAAGGGAATATTATTCTACTTCCTTCTTTTTTCTTCATTCTCTAGGCTCATGTTTCCAAGAGCTTTAATTTGCAAAACTTGAACAAAAAAGGTTATTAATCTTAAATGTCTCCCATTAATCACCAAGTCCAGCCCGGTGGCGAGAGAAAGATGACTCACGTCCACAGTTGATTTCTTGGTAATGGTGGGTCAAGGCTTGCCCTTACATTTCCCCTCCTGTCTAGCTGATGGAGAAAGCTTCCCCTTAGGATGTACCCATCCTGGAGCAATTTTTCAAGGAGAAATTGCAGACAGGAATAACTGCTGATGTGAAAATACTTCTCGCAGGGAAACAAGGTGAACAGAATAGCACAGTGATTATCATAAATACAGGCCTTACCTTTGCGAGTGGCTGTAGGATTAAATCAGAGGACTAAATAAAGCACATAATTCAATGTGTGACATATTAAGTAGGTCTGCAGTAAGCAGTAAATATTTACTCCACCCCTTCTGTGTGCCAGACACTGTGACGAGCAGATAATTTTACCACTGTTTGATCTTCATCATATTTTATGCCACAGGTGCCATAATTTCTCCCTAGTATACAGGTAGGGGAGCCAAAATACTGAGTGACTTGCCCAAGGTCACACAGCTAGCCAGAGATGGACCCAGGATTTCCCCTCATATTGTCACAATATATTGCTATGAAATTATGTACTTTTTATCCCAGCGACCATGGGATTCTTACAAGCAAATTATTATAGTAGTGACTGAGCCATGAGGAAATTAACCTAGCCCACCCCCACCCCCCACACACACTGCTTTTGCTGATCAACACCTGAGTTCTTCACTAGAAACTTAGAATTCTACAGCATTAGTAAATCAGAGTACAAGGGTTTCTTTTAGTACCCCACACCCCTGGCAGCATTCCAGGGGTTATCCCTTTGAAGGATTTTAAAGGGATGTCCTTGGTGGCCCTGACAAATTTCATCTCATAAACGTCAGATATCCTGCTCTGCTGCCCAGCAGGTGGTCTTTCCAGGTTTCTCTGTCAGTGCTGGGTCTGACTGTGGACACGGAAGATGTGGTATGGATCTTGCAGAGGGACTCAGCCAGATGTGCATACCCTGGGGGCTGAGGGGGAGGCTTCTAGAAACTGGGGCCCGCAATAGTGCTAAAGGACTGCTTGAGATATTCTGGGAAATACTCTGAGCAATGAAAAGACAAGTTCATTTTCATATGGCTGGAGAGAGCCCTCCCCTCTAAGAAAGTTTGCAGAGATAGGCGTCTAACCGTTTCCATAAAATGCCTGAGCTCCCAACTGACAGAATTTAGAAAAACCCTATGAGGTTGAAATGACCCAAGTTGGTGACGTCTAATCCAGGCTTTGGTCACCCCGCAAGCCATTCTGTCTTCACACGGGTACACGCGGGTGAGGCTGAGCAGAGAGCGTGTTCAGGAACACCTTAATGATGTCAGGACGCTTTTCGTTGCTCATTTATCACTTAGCAGCTCAGATCTGTAATGTGCTACCCGCGTTCTCCCTTTAGCACAGACAATGCATTCTTTCAACAGTGCGCGGCTCAGTGGGAAGGACTCTGCTGAAAGCAACGCGGTGGTGCCTGCAGCCGGCCCGCTGGGGAGGAGGGCCGTGTGGGGGCAGGTGGGGACCAGATGCCTGGCTGCAGCCGGGCTGGGGGATGAGCACATGGAATAGCCACTTCTGGTTCCACTTACTCATTTTTCTGTGCTGAAAGGTGTCATATAAATGCTAAATAGAACAGAGAGAGATGGGGCCTATCTATTTGCATTTGGTCTAATGTGAGCAGATGCAGATAGAAAAGCAGCTTAGCCACGGTGTTCACCTGCCCGGCCAGGCCTAACATCTTCAGTTCATTTCAATGCAGCCCACGTCAGTTCCGCTCCAGTGCTGCGGCAGACGCCGTGCGGGCTGCGAAGGGACGCACGGCCTCTGTCCTCAGTGGGCTGGCAAAACTTGTCGGGGAGGCGCGCTGAACCACAGGAACCATCTGAGGACAACACAGCCCAGCATATGGTTAAGCAGTAAGTCGTGGGAAACAGATGAAGTGCTGGAGGAGGCCGTAGACGGGGCAGCACCACGCATGCTGGCTGGCAGGAAGGGCTCTCCGGGCCACGGGCTCGGACTGGCCCTGGGATGCACAGAGACGGTGAGAGGGAGGCTCTAAGCACTCTGCAGAGCCCTCTGCTCTTCCCCTGCCGACAGTCTTCCTTCCACCTTTTCCTCTTGGATGGTAGGGACCTCCTCATCTCTCAGGAATCGGCTGAAGTGTCCCACTTTCACAAGGACTTCCTCAGCTATTTGACCTAAGTTGCAGCCCTCTCCAGGGCACTGGTCTTCCTCCTGCCACTTAACACAAAGTAACTAGGTATTTGCTTGTCGCTGTCTCTCCCATTGGAGGCACCCACCCGCGGGCAAGGACCCATCGTTTTCATTCACTATTGCATTCACAGACAAGCACCAGGCCTGATACGGGTTCTAAGAGGTGCTCAGTAAATAGTTGTTGAATGAATGAATAACATTTGAGGAAAGCCTCATTTAGCAAATGTATTTGTTGGCCCATTGAATTTGAGCTCTTGTTTTATGTTCCCAGAGGAAAATCTATAGATTCCATAGATCCCTCATGGAGCTGGATGTCTTTCAGGAGAAAGTGTTTTCATTAAAACATACAACCACAACAAAGCAAGAAAAACAGAGTGGTTGATCTAAGCATGCCAGTCAAGTCTGCATGTTAAAAAATAGAATAAAAAAATAAGAATTTATAAACAATTGTACTGGGACCTTGCATAAACATGACCCGTTATTATGCATAATACAATGCATGATATTTTAGTCTTGAACCCTGTCCACATTGTTTATTAATGGGCGAAGCAGGAAAATCTTGTTAAAACACAGTTTTTCCTAGCGAATGGACCTGGAGAACGGAGTTACAGTGAGGTTTCAATGTGATTGTAAGAGCGGGTGGAGTTCTCATTTCATTCTATGTTCAACTCCTTGCTTTGAACAAATGGGTAGGCTGGATTATTCTCCTTTTTAAAAACAATTGTTTTTGTGTGATGAGATTAGAAGAGCCATGTCAGCTCTAATGTAGGAGAGAAAAAATTTTTTAAATGGTGAATGTCCTTGGATGTGTAATTGATTGCATTTTTATTTAAATTTAATCTGAGTAATATATCATTTTACTTACAGAAATTAGAAGTTGCAGATCAGAAATATCCTCAAATTTCCTTGAATGATTAAAAATGATCTCTTTTCACTTACATAAAATTTCATTTGGGAAAAGACTGGGGTAGGGGTGGGGGGAAGGAGTAGGACCAGAAAATATAGCGACCGTGCACTCTTGATACTGGCTCTGGGCAATTAGTATCTTGTCATTTCTGATGCAACCTCACCAGCAGAACCAGAAAGTTTGCATGTCTTTAGAATTGCACCACTTCACTCCCTACCCCCACTCCATTGGCTCAGGAAATTCTAATTGTCTGTGGAAAAATACATTCTAACGTTGAAAACAATCCTCTGATTGGATGGTGGTATATTCTCGAAGCTGTCTTGTAGGAGTCTTTTGCAGGAGTCTTAAAATTCTACAGATCATGTACTTTATGGTTTATAGAATATGAAAAATAGGTGGTTGGAATTAAACATTTTTGTCGGGCCTGCCTATGATGTTCTTCTTAAAAATAGCTAAGACTATGGCTCATGTTCTTAACCATACGGTTGGGTTGCGGTGATGGTTGAAAGCTGGGCTCCATGGGATATGGAGATACAAGCTCCTGGATTGGCCCCATCCTCCCCATTCCCCTTCCCCTGGCCTGGGTCTCATTTGTGGGACAGAGGAGGGACACTGCTATAGCCGAACTCAGGAATGCTGTGAGGGATCGATTTCTTTTCTACCGTTCTTTACTTCTTCAGGGCATTGTATGCAGGACACTGATCTATCTTCACGTTCTCTGCCTACAGTGTGTGTAACTGTGCTAGAAGGGAACTTTTCCTGAGCCAGATTCTAGACCAGAAATATATACAGACAGCTAAACCCTGTAAAATACTATAAATGACAGATGATTATGTAGTTTGGATACAGTCAATTATAAAAAGCAATGTCATTTTAAAATTGCCTTTGTTCTCTAAGCTCTGGAACTCAGTATTTATTCAACCTTCTTTATATACTTGTGTTATCAAAAACTGGGATATTTGGCCAACCTAAATTAATAAGAATGATGATTATGAATGATGTGCTGTTGCTGAGATTTGCTTAGATGATGTTAGAAAATGGTTATCTGCAGTGAGGTTTCCCTGCGGATGTACAACCCAAGATTCATTCCTTCTTACTCACAACCTACGGAATTTATTCTTCCTTTTACTGCAGCAGAATGTACTACTAGATCCTAGATCACTCAGCAGTAGAAGTCACATCTCCCACTTGAAAACCAGAGACATATGCCTTCTAGCCTGCCTTCCTGAAGAACTGTCAAGCACTTACCAAATTTTTAGGCTTGTGTTTAGCATCACGACAATAGAAATTATATGAGTAAATAGAGTGTATGAGGCTCAAATGTGCGTCATTTTAAAGGCAGAGAACTAAACAAATGAAACTGAGATGAGAAAAATGGATCAGTGAAATAGCATAGAAGACTGAGAAACAGATCAGTCATATATGGAATGTGGTCATTTATGCTAGAAGAGATATAACAGGTCAGTGGGGGAAAATATAATATTAATTTAGTGTTGTTGAAATGATTTCCAAGTGGAAAAAAATCAATTGGATTCCTTCCTCACACCACACACAAGAACAAACATAAGAAAATTATAAAACAATGAGAAGAAAATACAGAATTTCTTCATGACTTCAAGAGTGAGAAGGCTTTTTTTTCTTTAAAGTAGCAAAAAGTGTATCCTATCAAGGAAAAGATTTATTGATTTGACTATTCTGAATTAAAAACTTCTACATGAATAAGGACAGGAGAGTGGGGGCTAGAGATAAGGAGTGTGGGGTGGGTGAGGCAGGGGGAGAATTTGCACTGGATATGACAGGCAAAAATTTAATGTCCAAACTATATAAAGAAAAAGAAATAAAACATAAAAGGAATAAGAAGCTATTTTAAAAATGAGTAGAGAGCAGAGAAAGGCAATTCAAATAAGAGTAAACTTAAATCGCTAAAAACATATAATATACCCTCTCCACCTTAGTAATAATCAGCCATGTGCAAATAAAGACAAGTTAGATACCATTTTACACCCAATAATTTGGCAAAATTAAAAAGTTTGAGAATATAAAGTATTGGCAAAACATGGGAGTTTACACGGGAGCTTATTAGTGTGGCTGACTTTCAAGAGCAATCAGTAGTTCTTAGTAAAACCTTCAATGAGTATAATGTGTGACTCAACATTTGCATTTTTAGGTTCCCCTTTTTATAGAGGTCAAGAATTCAATTGGCAACAATTGCACCTTGGATAAACCTCATTGGTTGCAATACTGCCGCTGTGCAAAGCATAGGGGTAAAGAATAGAAACCAACTCAAATGTCCAATCAATAGACTAGGAGAAGTTATCAAAATATTTAGCTATAAAGTATAGTATAGGCACCAACCAATCAGAGCAGACGTTGCTTCAGACCCACTCAGAGTCCTACCACATTTGAGTACAAAAAGAAGCTGCAAAGACAATAACATATTTATGGATGCACATGAGAGATTAAAAAAGAAATACAGAACAGGAACATACCCATCAAATTAATGATATTGATTATCTCCAAGAAGCAAGGGGAATGTGATTGGGAAGGGGTAGAAAATTAATTTCAACTCTCTCAGTAATTTTTTTCTAATCTAAAAAAAAATCTGAAATAAAATGACATACGTATCATCGTTTGTTCATTTTATGTTGTGGTTAGATATTTGGAATATTCTCTGAAATTTTCTGTATCTTCCATTTCTTTTTAAAAAAGACAGAAACAGGTGTCAGGAGATCTGCCTGCTGGTATCAGTTTTACCTGTAGTTAGCTGCATGACTTTGAACCAATCACTCAAACCTTTCTAAATTTCCGTTTCCTCCTCTAGAAAATCAAGTTAAGAATACTATTTACCTGAAGGGGAGTGTTTTGAGAATTAAATGATATTTGAGGGAATTTCTATAACTTCTAAAGCTCTATTCAAGTGTTAGTTTAGATAAAATTGGGCCGTAGAATTGACACTCCTTAAGACCTCTCTTGTCCTAATGGTACGAGGCTAGCAGACAGGTTTTGAGGAAAAAGCATGGCACATAGAAAGCCCTTTGCTGGGGCTGGCACCTGGCTTGTAGCAGAGACCTGGGATGTGTACTCAGTTCTGAGTCTTCCCTCTTCCTCACTGGCAGAGCTCTGATTTTATTCTGGGTCGTCAGACACCTAGGTAAAAAGACACATTTCCTAGTTTCCTGTAAATAGGAGCTGTGGTAAGGGTTCTGAAATCTTCAAGAATGCTGCCTCAGTTGGAAGAGGTCCTTCTTTTGCTCTTCCTCTCCCTCCTTTGCCTCACTCAGAAAGCAAAGATGATGACTGGCATCCCAACAGCCATCTTGGATCAAGTGGTGACCTTGAAGATGTAAGCCACAGGCTAACTCTGATGGAGTAGAAAAGTTAAAGGGGCCTGGGTCCCTGAAGATGGTGGAACTGCCTTACAGCCTTGGGCTGTCCATGTCAGGACTTCTTTCACGTGGGGAACATCAACTTGTATATTGTTAAGTCATTCATTTGGGCTACTGTTTATATGCAGCTGAACATAATCCTAATGGCTACATTTTGGTTATTCTGAAGATGCTTATTCTCCTCCGATGTGCTTTGAATAGGTAAACTGGTAAAGAGGAAAATAGTAACAGTGACCCCTGTCCCTTGGGTAGCTATAGACAGAGAGGAACCACTGAATTGCTCTCCTCTTTCCTAAGTCTGTCTTGCTGCTATGAAGGCTCTGGAGGGCATGCTTCCAGAGGAGATGAAGCTCAGGGAAGGCTGTGCTGTGTACCAGGCCCTGTGTACCTTAGCCGTGTGCTTCAGCTCCCACGAGGCCATCTGTGCCCTCTCAGTAAGTGGGGAGGAATCCCAGCAGTCTGGGATGGCCAGTGTTGTGCTCATATCTGTTGCCCCTGGTCATACTCAAGGGCAAGACACAACAGATGGATACAAAATACATTATAGCTCTCCCCAGAAGTAGAGAGGACAGCAGAGATCATGGTTCATTTTTGCCAAATCTTGGAAAGCTTTCTGTGACCTGATTCTGGAAGTTGCAATATGCACCCTGTAGCGAAAATAATTACACCAGTTTTAAATGAATACTAATCAATGCTAACCCATAAACAAGATCTCAGCCAAACTCTGGTCATATGAAGAACTAGATTATTATTTTTTAATGTAGTGAGAAGAGACACAAGATACCCCCCTTAAGCTTTAGCAATAAAGAGGACATAAAAAGGATCCATTAGCCCTTTGGAGCTATGTGTAATATGCAAGGTCCCAAATGAGAAATTCTCTGGAATTTGGTGTGATAGCTCCAGCAATTTCATGCAAGATACAGATATTGGTAAGGAAGTAAGTTTAAAAAGTAACAGAAAAGAAGGAAAGAGAGACAGGCAGAGGGAAAGAGAAATAAGAAGGGGGAAGGAGGGAAGGAAGGAAGGAAGGAAGGGAGGGAGGGAGAGAGGGAGAGAGGGAGGGAAGGAGGAAGGAAAAGAAAGACAGAACAAGAGAAAGAAAGAGAAAGTCTGGAAACCCTCTGATGCACTTTCTCTACCTCCTTGAGTCCAATGGAAGGCCTTTGTTGGCATAGGGTTAGTGGTGCAATGATGTTCACAGGGTGACTTACTCGAGTTCAGGAAAGAGCTCCGGGGAGGTGAGTTTGTACTACTTAGAGCAGCAAGCCCCTCGGCATGTGTTCTGAGCATCTGGACACAGCCAGGGTATTCTATGCCACCTCCTGAGGAAGTGACCCAGGCTGTAGGTGCTGACCTTCAGGAGGTAACCTGAGCCTCATTCCTAGCCTTTGCTAGGTTTTAATCCAGATTCTGCCACTTACAAGCAGTGGGCCATCGGGTAAGCCCCTTGATATCTTACAGTCTGATTTGTCTCAAATATTGGGGTTATAACCACTCTCGGGAAGAGCTGTTGGGAAAGATGGAAGTGTCACCATAAGAGAAAATGCCTGGTAGAAGTCTTGACATGCAGCAGCGCCTCCATACATGTGGCTTCTGCCCAGTACCTTTCCTCTTTCTCACTCGGTCAGGTTTAGCTGGAGACGCCCTGTGGCCGTGGGCAGCGAGTGACAGGCAGAGGCATCGTAAGGGCAGGGCAGTGGGAGGGCTCCGCTCCAATGCCATCGATAGGGGGTACAAATCTGTAAAGAATTTAAAAACAGTTATAAAACACACTAAAACGGGATTTGATTTTTATTATTACCAGGTGCCTCTGATTCTAAATAATGGCATGATAATGTATCGTCTCTGAAAAAAAATTACGGTGATCGAAACCAGGTATGTCCAACCTGCAGTCCAGGACGGCTTTGCATGTGGCTCAACACAAATTCTTAAAAAACTTTGGGATGTTTTTGAGATCCTTGCTTTAGATCGTCAGGTATCATTAGTGTTGGTATATTTTATGTGTGGCCTAAGACAAATCTTTCTGCAATGTGGCCCAGGGAAGCCAAAAGTTTGGCTGATCTAAAATTTAAATAATAGCTATGGTTATTGTTGAGATTTAATACGCCGTGGGTGCCAAATACATGTTTTAAGAGCTGTTATCTATGTATTACTTTTCGAAGTCGAATTGAATTATGGTAGCAATTGTAGTATGATGTTCACTCAAAAGATGGCATTGATCAAATGAATGCTAGTGTCACCATGTGACAGGACAGTCAAAGAAAATGGCAGAAGCCTGGTTGACGTTTGAGGAATGCAAGACCATTTTTGAAGTGGCATTGGAAATGCGAGAACTTCATATGATTTTCCCCCACATTCTCCTGATTTAACACCCCTTGACTTCTACTTATGGGGGACCTGAAACAATGTGGTGTACCATAGAGAACCGGCTACACTGGCGGTGCTTCAGGAAGAAACTGAAATGGCATGTGCAGGGATACACGTGGACACTCTGGTCAGTGTTGCTCAAGCAGCAGTTCGCCGTCATCAGAAGTGTCTGGACACTGATGGTCACCACTTTGAGCCCCTCTTGTAATTACAGAAGTCAAACGTGACTTG
Organism: Lyroderma lyra; assembly: GCA_004026885.1. Taxonomy (NCBI): domain Eukaryota; kingdom Metazoa; phylum Chordata; class Mammalia; order Chiroptera; family Megadermatidae; genus Lyroderma; species Lyroderma lyra. The sequence continues at coordinate 42,597 of PVJL010005821.1, forward strand.
AATTCATCTTTTGTTACTGGTATATATTGAGTATTCCAATTTTAATACAGTTTTTTCTTTTCTTAAAATGTGTATAAGCTTCAAATAAGCACATTTTTATGATTTATCCTTTAATAAACATTATATTTCATGTGGAAATTCCCTTAGAGAATTTCCGGTTGTGTGGGGATAGGTCACATGCTTTTATTTCACGAATCAGCTCAATGGTTTGGATTCGTCTGTGCAGCTTTGCTCAGTGGCATCGTAGCCAATGAGGTTTATCCGAGGCGGGATTATCGGTCATGGGATTCGTTTGTGTGTGCGTCATGTGGAGTTTGTTTCTCCAGGCCCACTCCATTTTCCTACATTTAAACACTAGATTTGAGGTAAACAATGATTGCAAAAGACAAACAAAATTTAAATTACTTCATTTCTGTCATTCTATATGAAATTTTGAGTGTTTATGATTTCAAATACTGTAAACCCGTGAGGTATAACATTTCTAAGTGCAAATTTGAGTTCATACATGAAATATTTTACTGACTGTGAACCATATCTTTAAAACTGAAATGTACTCTTCTTTAAAAATTATTCGTTTTAAAACTAAAGATTAAATCTGGTAACTAAATATCACTTCTATCATTTAATAGTTATCTGACTTGTGCCTTTTGCAGACATTCTGATTTCATTAAAACTTACTTGGAAGTTCCTGGACAATTCTTTTTTTTTTTTTCCTGGACAATTCTTTACGTAAACCAATATAGCATGTTGTAGAGAAAAGATCAAGATTCAAACTGTAAGGTAGATATAAGACTTGAATAAATAGTGCTTTGTTTTTTCTTCTATGTAGATAAAATAAACTCCTCTCTCTCTCTCTCTCTCTCTCTCTCTCTCTCTCTCTCTCTGTCTGTCTTTCTTGCATGATGCAAAGTATAATAAAGGAAAATATTCACTGCCTATGAAATTTTCACTGCCTTTTCTGGCCATGTTATTTTTACTTTTATTTCAAGATTTTGATGAAAACAATTTTGTTGAAGAGAGGAGGCAATCTTAAAAATGGTCTGCTCCAGGTGTTAAATATGTGGGGGAGGACCCTGACCACAGGGCCTTCTCATCCTGAGCAGGGACAGGCAAGGTGGCGCGTGGGGGCCAAAAGCCCAGGGCTTCCCAGTTCCTAGAAGAGAAAACTGTTTTTCTTCCATCCAGGGCACTGGTTCTTTGCAGCCCTGTGGGCTCTGACCTGAAGGAAAATAGCAGCAGCAGGAGTCAAAACCGATTGCTTCTCCAGGCATCAAGCAGATACTTCCATCACATTCTTTCCCAAAGGGCCCAGACTCAGACTCTCTTCAGTCCAGTTCAGACAATTGTATTAATACCTTAAAATCCACCCACTGGTTGAACTGCACAGGAAGGAGTGGCCACCCCTTCCCTGAGGAGTTCATCCATTTCTCGCTCTTGTCCTGTGCAGGGCTTTCTCTCTAATGCCCTTTGACCGAATCAAGCTTTTATCCCAGCTGTGGTGGAAGCTCAGGGCTGGGCTGGACAGCCCTGCTATCCCATTGATGAGGCCAGCTGGGGGTTAATGATGCTGGAACTCTTGCTGCTTGGAGCTCCTGAACGCCTCCCTCCTCAGCGCCTTCCCTTTAAAGCTGTTTAGTTATTTCCAGCTGAAACTGCTCATCACCTGAAAGAGTCCCCCAGGACCCCACTGCTCACCAAACAATGACCGGAGCTCTTTCTGCTCCAGCTATAAATGTTCTCCTTTGCTGTAGACATGACTTTGTCTAGATTTGCATGCAGTCAGGATAGTGCCTCTGTCCTACTAGAATGGGCCGGGCCAGGTCACTACAGTGAGTCACTGGCAGACAGCTGATAATCTATCTGCACACATGCCATTGACCTAGGTGAATACAACTCCACATCAAACCCGGTTTTTTCTTTAAAGGCCATATTTACAGCCCATTAGTAGTTGGGGCGAGTGAGAACAAGGCCATTGGTGACAAGTATGCAATTCATCACAGTAATTAAATGGGTTTAAGTGCAGCACACATCTTAATTTAAAAAGATGAGCGAAAATAAGAGCCTGTCCACTGTCTCCCTCTGTCTCTTCCAGTCTCTCTCTGCCTCCATCTCTGTTTCTCTAACGCTTTCTCTGTCTATCCCTCTGTATCTCTCTCTGTTTTTCCACCACATTCCATTCTCCTTTTACAAAATCCTTCCTCCTCAATTTAACAGTACAGCATCCAATAACGTGAGTTATTTCAGAAATTAAAACAAAACAAAACAAAAAAAACGTCACCCTGGTACCCCTGCTTTCAGCACCCCTCCCTTTATTGCAGGCTCCAGCCAGCGCCACCCAGAGCAATGCGGTTAGAAGCTTCGGCAGGATCTCAGAGTATTCCTGGTCCCACCTGACACCTCCCCTGCTGCCTGCTTTGACTCACGCTCTTTGCTTCGTGGGAAACATTTCAAGCCACCAGCTGATGAGTTAGATATCCCTTCCACCCCACCTCTGAGCCCTTGAGCTTCTCCATGAGATGCTGATCTCTGGTGCTTACAAAAGAAGCGGCCAGAAGCACGTCTCGCGCTCGGAGCCTGTAACTGCTGCCTGCACCCGGGAGCGCGGCCCCTGGAGCTGCGGAGCTGAGGGCCAGGCTATCAGACTCACCAGCCGCGGCCCTGGGCAGCCGCTGCCTGTGGAGAGCGCGGCAGCTGTTTGACACGCTGAGCAGCAGTGCTCACCAGGTGAGGATGGCAACTGAGGAGGGAGCCGGGCCCCATTGCAGCCCCGGGGGAGCCGAAGTCAGCAGGATGTAATTACCTTTGATGCACCTCTCTTCCTCCCACTTTTTGGAACTGTATGAATTCCTCTTTATTAAAAAAAAAAATCTATATGGTCGAGGCTAGCTCCCAGAAATGGCTTTAAAATTTGCCTCCATGAAAGAGATGATCCCAGGAAGGAAAAATCTAACTATGAACCACGTTTCTGAAGGCTCTGCTTCAGGCCGACAAGACTAAGCAAGAATTTAGCGCCCCCCACCCCAAATACTGAATCATCTTATTTCCCATGAGCATACATTTCATGCTCCAGTGGTCATGGTATACCAGAGGGGTGGCATATAGTTTTTTCACCCTTCTATGGAAGAAGGCTTTAAATTGTTGCTGGGGGTGTCACTGCTCATGAGTTCTTCCATGAAAATGGGCCTCCAGTCAGGAACACGGTGTCTGCATTTTCAATGACACTTCTGAATTATGAGTCTCCATTCTCCTTTTTTCTTCTATATCTTTAAAAAGTCATTCAATATTGCACACATACAGCAAGGTGCACAAAATGCCAATGTTCAGTATAACAAAGAATGAGCACCAAGTCACCAAGGTCCACATGAGGGAATGAAGCGTCCAAAGCCCTCGTGTTACTTGCCCTGCAACAACCTCTCGTCTCTCAGAGACCAATGCTGTTCTGGTTTTTATGGTGACCACAGGCGTCCTTTTCTTTATAGTCTGGCCACCTATGTATCTATAAGCATTATAGGTTGGTTTTGGCTGCTTTGGAACTTTATATAAAGAAAATCATAGACTATCTATTATCGTGCCTCATTGACTCCACATTATTTATAAGCTTCTTTCATGTTAAGTGCATCTCTGGTTGATTTGTTGTCATTGGCATACAGCATCCCATTGTTTGAACATGCCACAGTTTACCATTCCCAGTGGCTGTTTACCCACTGCCATGATCATTTGTATATGTTTCCTGGTGCACATGCTCCTCTAGAGGTGAGTTACGGGTTGGCGATAATATTTAATCTTGGAGTGTTGAAGGATCAGAAAGAGTTCATAATCACCTGCAAGAGAAAGGACATCGCAGGCAGAGGGAACCGGGTGTATGAAAGCACAGAGGTGTGCAAGCACGTGATATGTTGGGGAAATCCGTCTTGTATTACTAGAGTGTGGCACTTGAATCACCCTAAATGGAGATCCCAATATGAACAGGGTAGTAAGTATAACAGTACACGTTTACCCTATAGGGTGATGGACACACTGATTTATCACCTTCACAGTGCAGGCCATGGAGTCCAGTTATAGTGGGATGATGTAGTCGGACCCAAATGTGGGACCAAGATCAATCCTGGGAAGTCTCGTCTGCTAGGAATCATCTAAATTTTAAATGCAAGTAGGGTGCATCTTGTATCAGGTCTGATCTTCTGCTAAGTGCCTAGACTATTATGTTTTGAAGAATCTGATATCAGCAAGAAAGCCTTGATCGATAGAGTGGGGGCCTGTGTGCCATAGATTCGCTGACTTCTTTCTAAATGCTTCTCTCAGCAGTAAAGACAGTGGAGGAGCCCTCCAGCATCCAGCTCATGCTGCTCACATACTGTTTACTTTATTGCATGTATAACGCGGCCCTTGCCGTTATAAACTCTATCAGCCCTCTGTGTGCCAGGGAAAACAGCTAGTGGGACAGACAGGGTTTGAACTCCTTTGGTTTTCAAATGACAGGAAGAAGGGTATACTGAATGTCAAGGTCTTACTTAAGGAATGGAAAACAATGAGCCTTGTGTGCTATCATTAGAGCAACCACCTTTATGTAGATAATAATGAACAACAAACCAAAAAGATCTCAACATTGTATCTCACAAGTTGAAATGGTACAATGTATTTATAGCAACCTGGTTTGATTTGCCACTCTGAAAGTATCTGTTTCCTGGTATTAAAAACAAACAAATGGACAAACAAACAAACAAACAAAACCCAAACCTTTTGTGTTAGGGTAAGGCTTTGCCTCAGGTAGTCTGGGTTGTGAGATACATACATATCAATCTATGTGCTACATTAATGCTATCGATGAATTATTTGTGCACCAGAGGAAGACAAAGGTGAGTTTCCTTTTAAATAGCCATCCGTTGAGTGTTGCTGCAGCTGTGGTAGCTGGACTGTGTGGCCAGATTAGTCCTTAGGGGCGGCGCATAGGAAAGCCGGGGGACCTTGGACTTAATAAAGACAAGAAATGAGGCAGTTTAATGCTGTGGGACCTCATCTAAGAGCAGCTCCTGTGTGTCTGTGGTGGGAAGAAAGACCACAAGGCATGCTAACACTGATAGGGAGGCCTTAAGCTCCAGGGGAAACCCTTCTGTGCTGTGTGAACTTAGGAGGGGATTTTCTCATCCCTGAATCTCAGTTTCATCACCTGTAAAATGAGAAAATTACCCTCCCAAGGTTGTTAAATGGGAAGTGACCTTTAAATTATATAGCGCTATGTAAATACTAGGTATTATTATGGCCTTCGCTTCACACAGTTATTACAAGATTCAGTAGAGATAACGTGCTTGGCGGCACTTGGAAAAGTCCTTGGAAAAGTCCTTGGAAAAGTCCGAGACGGGCAACAGTAGGGCCGCAGCTGACGTGACGGTACCCGTGCTTTTCGTTGTGGGTGGCTTGAGACAGTGTGAAAAATATATTAAAGAGGGCGTAAGGGTCTTATGGAGATAAAAGGTTTAGAGCACTTTTAAAAGAGGCAAATGGTCCATCAATAAACATGGAAGATAAACCCTGGGGTTTTCCAGAATGTCCGTGGAGCGGAGAACAGGTTAGAAATCCTTGCTTAGCCAATGAGTCCGTGTGGCATTTTCTGTTTAATAGGCATTTCTGATGACAAGAGACAGAGACTGACTCAGGTTACCGTGAGAGAATGGAGATTGACTGATGGAGACATGTAGTCAGGAATCGGTCTCACACCTCATGGGAACCGACAAAGAGCCAAGTCTTCACGGAGAACGATGGCACGAACCGGAGGTCACGTAGGATCAAGTCCAGGAAGCGGACTGTGATGGGGTTAGGCACAAATAATGCCCCTTTTTAATCGTAGGCATGTGATTCTGCAACATAACAACATCACAACCGTGTTAACATAATGACTTTTAAAAGGGCTTTACTTCTGCCAGGCCCTGTGTATAGCCCTAGGGTGGCAGGAGTTTTCTAATTGTCTGCTGCCCGTGCCAGTACACACCAAGTGGCTCGTCTGCCGTTCCGAATGTCACTCGTTCTGTACTGGCTGGCACTCCGGACGCGTCTTAGCTCTTGCTGACCCATCGTTTCTCTTGCCTGTGTCTTCCGCTGCTCTAGATTTCTGCAGAACGTCCCTCAGCTTCTGTTTCCCTCCTGCCTCCCAACTTAGGAATCTCTCTATTTCCTTCTCTCATTCTTGGACTTCAGGAGAAAGAATCTAAGTGGTCCCATCTATCCCCAGTGTCTTTGCAGGACCTGACTTTTGGACTAGGTCCACTCAGAGACTGGCTTCCGTACCTGAGGTCAGGGAGATGGGGTCACAGCAATTTACGCTTCCAGAACCTCTTAGCCTGGGGCTGTTGGTGGGCTCCTCTTGGACGGTATGGGGCAGGGGTCTGTTGGTGGGCACGTATTTGGCAGCCTCAGTCCCTGGGAGGGTGCTCGGAGTCCGTGCTTTACTTCCCATTACTAGGTCGGTGGGAGCAGTGAGCTTGTGTTGGGCACTTTCTGTCAAAACCAACAAATTAAACAAACACCGTCCCTAAGTATGAAAATGGTGATGATGATGGCAAAGGAGATGAAGAAGGACTGGGAGAAGGAGAAGAGAAAGCAGAAGAAAAATGTAGAGATGTTGAAATGTTTTCTTTTCAAGGCACTGTGAAAAGAGACAGAAAGTGCATGCTCAAGTGCCAGGAATATTGTGCTTGGCCCAAACTCAGCATCGTTTTGAGTTCCAGTTATTTTACCTCCAGTAAGTTCAAAGTAGCTTCTTTGAATAATTAGGAATCTCAGAATTTTGCAATACAAGGAAACCTCAAGGTAACTCCCTCTTGATTTCACATGGTTTTACCCTTCCTCTCACCTTGGAGATGGAAGGGAGGCCCTCCAAGGCTAAGTGGCTCCAGCGAGCTCAGGAGGCCTCTGCTCCGGGGTCTCAGGAACACAGAAGTCTCTGCTCAGACGACTAACCGATCGCGGCTTCCACTTGGGTCCTTGTGGAGATAAAATCCCTACTGGCTCGGGGTGTTCCGCTTTCCCTTTCGGGCAGCCGGCCTGGAGTGTTTGCCGATTTTCCCTTTGTAAAACAGAAACCTGCATCCTCTCTAAGGGGCTGCAGTATTTTCTAAGCTTTGCCTTCGGCCCTTGGAGGTGTTGGCATGCCATCTCTCCGTGTCTCGTGCCCACCTTTGATGTGCTCAGCTGCAGACCTGTTACCAAGAGGCTCAAGGAAGAAGCATCTTGTGGCAGCTGTGCCACTCACAGCCAAAACAAAACCAACAACAGCAAAATGCCCTACTAGCTTAAGTGGCCTCCCAACTCTGTCACAGAACAATCACTGTCCTGGATGAACCTCTTTTAGAAGTTTTGTGTTCTGCTAACAGACAAGGAAAAGCTATTGTCACTGGATTCAAAAGAAAAAAAATGTATTTCATGTATTATGGTAGTACCCAGGGTTCTCATCGTTCTACAATGATAACCCAAATAACCGAAGCATGTATTAGGTATCTGCTCTGACGGTGTGGCCTTGGGCAATTTATCTCTGTGCTTCACTTGGTTTCTGGGATATATTTTCTTAGCACTGTGCCTGGTTTACAGGAAATACTTAATAAACATTGCCTAGTAACATTGTACACCCTTTTATTCAGTCAGCAGAAGCCCTTTAGGAGGACTGGAGCTCAGAGAAGTCGAGCAATTTGCTCCTGTCCTAGAAGGGCGTAAGTGATGGAGTTAGAACAGGAAACTAATTTTCTGACTTCAATTGTTGCTCCATCAGAGTTACCCACAACAACCCTTGTAGTTGGGAGAATGTTCTGGAGAAGGTCTTGGTGCTGGAAATTTTCTTCTTGCTTTTTTCCTGCTTGCTAATGAGGACTGGGCAGGGGGGACCCCAGTGCACACTCTGGATCCGAGTTTCCTCACACCAGAGTCAGGAATCCCAGGGTAGTCCCTGCCTCAGGGTCCCTGTCCTATAAGACATCTGTGGGCCTTGTCACCCACCATGTAGGCTGACCAGACGTAGCATTTTAAACGGGACAGAAAACAACGGTGCTGTCCTGTGTCATGCAGTACGTGTGGCCAGCTTACGCTCACTGGGTGTCAGTAGGCTGACCCTACGTACTATTAGAAACATGACAGTACTGCTTTCTGTCTTGGCACGTCTCATCAGCCTACCACCATGCCTCTGTCCTGACAGGGGGCAGCACCCTGGTCTCGGGGGGGTGTTCGAGGAGAGCTCCTCCTCCTCCCCGGCCTGTGGTTTGGCCCGTTTGCCACTCCCTAAGGGACCTCAAGCACTTCTTGCAAGAATCTAGCCTCTTCACTTGGGTAAATCAACATAATGCTCACCAAGTTTTGCTTTCTTCAAGCTAGGGTGGCTAATATGCATGAAATTATCAATAAGATTCATTGAGAACCCCCCTTATAAACTTGACAGGTTTTATTGCTTAGTGATGAAAAAAGGGGGCCCTTCCCAGTGAAAGCCCATACTGTTAGCCACCCCTCCCTGAAACAGTCTTGTTGACTAACGTTCCGAAAAGTCCAGGGAGGGGTGAGGGCAGGATTTTATGGGCACCTACAAGTAGGCAAATGGATGGCTCCTCACGTTCTGCGTGGACAGAGGTGGCTGTGGGACTGCAGGCGAGATCCATGAAAACCTGAAGGGAAGGAAGATTAGAATCGAGTTTCCATGAAGAGTCTTTGGAAAAGGACTTCGGTAGGGGTCATCCGGAAAGTGTGTTACCCATAACAATCGCTTCAGGAAGAGAGTAGGGGGGATGGGCTGGCGAAGTGTCCGTGTGCCCAGAAATTCATCCAAATGCACACACAGCCACATGCAAACACCTAAAACAAATGAGTCCCCCAAGTCATAGCCTCCAGCTTCTTATGCAATCACCGAATTTGTTGGCTTGCTTGTCTCATTCAAGAGAAGATCTAGGCACTTTCCACTGCCCTCTTCCGCTAAATGACCAGATGGGGAAACGTCCACCGCCTGACCGGACTGCCAGCAGCCCACGAGCCTCCCAGACAGCGCAGGATGTGTGGCGAAGAAATTATTATCATGACTTTCCCTCCTCTCAGAGAAGCAAAGGCCTTCCTCCTTGACCTTGGCATTCTCTTACGGCTTTCTTCTCTTCCATGACACCAGGGCTTATTACTATTATTTGTTTCGGGTATTCTTGTGCACATCAGCTAAATTTTCACTTACTTTGAATAAACTCAGAAGGCCGAGGCTCTCCAAGTTTCAGACCTGAGAAAGGCGTGCGTGTGAGAGGATGTGTGTGCTGGTTAAAGAAACGCTCTCAGCTTGTCCCATGTCTCAAAGGCCCTCTGAGGTCTCCGGGCTCAATCTGATGAGTTTTATCAAAATGTGATCATGAAAAATGGTGGGCTGAGTTCTTCCCGTTCTGTCGGGGGCTCTGCTGCAGGTAAACCAGGCCGTAACTCACGCCTTATGACAGTTTTTATTACTCTGCTTTAGCATAGTTTTGCGGGGTGAGGGGAATTGCCCTAGACAACAGATGTGGGAGACTTTTTTCTTTCTCCCAGTCCTGTGGAGAGGCCTAGGGCTCCAGCCTGGTGACTCATTGTTGTGGTATTATATGCCTCAAGATGAAGTGTGTGCTGTGGAAAGTGCGGGGCAGGATTTATCAGTGCGAGGGCTTCCTTTGAAGTATCAGGGCAGGCTACTTTGCTGATGGTTTCTGGAACCTAGCCAAGCCCCAATATGCTGTGAAAATAGCCGTCTTAGGTTTTCTTGGCACATGAGCACATTTGCACTTGATTCTCAGACCTCCACTACTTTCTGATGTTTTCGAGGGGAGTATTCTTGGGAGTTAGGGCCTGGGGCCAAACTGCAACCCTGCCTGTGTGTGCCCCTCCCAATGCCCCATCCAAATATGGTTTTCATGGCTCCAGATATGGATGCAACACCAACTTGAATAACAGTATCCTTCAGTTCCAAAGGGCAGGCTGGCTGGGAGCTGCTTTTAAACATTTATGAGTCTGTGCATTTCTCTGTAACCCACATTTCCTGCTGCCCTGCCCCCACTAACGAAATGTTGATGCTTAAGGCTTTTTTTATTGCAACACTGCTTTCCACAACAATGTGTCTTTGCATTTGCAGCTTGAAACAACAGCAACATGGATGTGGAGAAAAACCTCAGTGATGGCATTATAATTCTACCAGTAAATAAACAACACCAAAAAAAAAAAAAAAAATCCATCTTTCTCTAGTGAAAAATCCGTCATCTATTTGCCTGCCTCTCCTGACTTCCACCTCCACTCATCATACTGTTATTAATTTTGAGAACAAAGGACATAAAAAGCTAATTATGTTACATTCCCAGACACCCTTCCAGAGGTTAATATATCAGACACATTTCTCATCACCCAGCTATGTGTAATAAATAGCTTCCTTGTAAATGCAGGTTTCCCAAGAGACTCCCCATTTCAGGTTTCCCTCTAGCCTGGGAACCAGACTCTGTCCTTCCTGATTTAAATCTTGCCAACCTCTGCTGGAGAACCCGTATGTAACCTTGCCGAGCATCTTTCTTTCCTTCAGCTGTCTGAGGGAGCAGACCCTTTCAGAAAGGCAACTCGATGGGACTGAGCTTAAGTCTTGGAAAGGATGCAGAAAGCCATCAGGTCTATGTCCACTGACCTCCTGGTTGAAAATATAATTGTATGTAGTTGCAGGTAGGTTCCTGTTATGTGTTGAATCGTGTCTCTCTACTCCCCCAATTCCTGTGTTAAAGTCTCACCCCCCCCCCCACAACCTCAGAATGTGACCTGATTTGGAGATGGGGTCTTTGCAAGGCGATCAAGTTAAAATGAGGCCATTTGGGTGGGCCCTCATCCAATATAACCAGTGTCCTTATAGAAAGGGGAAATTTGGAGACAAACTCACACACAGGGAGAATACCATATGAATGTGAAGACATAAATCTTCAAGTCGAGAAAAAAGGCCTTGAACAGATCCTTCACTTTCTGCCTTCAGAAGGAACAAACTGCTAATACCTTGATTTTGAACTTCTAACCTGCCATTTGCAACCACATGGATGGACCTTGAGACCATCGGGCTAAGCAAAATAAGTCAGAAAAAATTAAGAACCATAGGACTTTACTCACATGTGGAACATAAAACTGACAGTAAAAAAGTAAAGAAAACCTCTTGGACCCAACCAATAGTTTAGTGGTTACCTGGGGGTAAGGGGGCGGGGTGGGGGAAGGGGGAGAAGGCATCGAGTGCATGAGGGTGGAGGAGCTGACCCTGGGTGGTGAGCACACAATGCAACACATAGACAACGTGCTGTAGAACTGTACCCCTGGGACCGGTGTAATTTTTACTAATCAATGTCACCCCAATAAGTTTAACAATAAAGTTGAAAAAAGAAAAAGAAAAAAGAATGCTTCTATAAGCTTAAAAAAAATTCTTGTGTTTATTGTCTCTTAACTTTCAAAGTGATTGTACACTATTTTCCTCATTCTTTTGGCAGTCCTATCACGTAAGGTAAATGGCCCTTTGTCATTGATCCATTTGTTTTTTTTCAGGGAATATTTGCTGAGTGCCAACAATGAGCAAGTGCTTATGCTATAGAATACGAAGAAGCAAAATAAATACCCCTGTGAAGAAGTTACCCCCACTAAGAAGGAGTCTACTTTTACAAATAAAGTAACTAAATTGCGGAAAGAAAGCTAGTCAGTTTTATGAAAGACTTCCGAGGGGCAAACCCAAGCCATTTCAATAAACAATGCCCTTCATACTGAAAACGGAGGTGACACATTCAAATCTCAGATTCACGTAAATGTCTCATGATATCAAGGGTCATTGGATTATAGATCGATATGTATTTGATCTAAGGTTACTTTGACACATCTTCTTTTGCCCTAAGGGAGGTGACAGAGCAGGCTTGGTGTTTTCCACGTCGCGTAGCTTGCAGATACAACATAAGCAATGCCTTCTAGCCCTTCTGCCTGCGCGTGTGGTTGGTGTAAGTTTTCCACAGACAGCTGAATGCCACAGCCTGTGCGTGGTGGCTCAGCAGAGTGAGGACAAAATGGTAGGTGACAAAAATGGTCAGAAAAGACCTCTGGCACTGCTACTAGACACAGACAATCAGATTACATGACAGAATCAAAGGTGCTGCAGCCAAATCTTACAGCCCAAATTCTTTTCACCTGGACATTTTACCCACCCATCAGACCCCATATTGCTCCTAAAGTTGAGATCCTTGGTAAGAATTTTATCAAAGTAGCACCGTCGTTAGTGACTTGTAACTACCATCTAGCAAATTATGTTAGCTACCTAGCAATTTCTTCAAATTCTGGAATATTTCAGAATATTTCCCAAATCGTACTTCTGGTTTCAAACAATAAGTTGAACCCATCATTTTGTCTTTTGAGCTGTCACTATGCTCAACAGAGGCACTCATGTTGCCATGGTTTCCCTAGTGATGCATGCACCTCAAAGGGGAGAGTGTGGTCAGATGCGGCAAAGAGAAGAAAAGACACCTTCGTGTTCCTTGTCGTTAGGGTGCCAGCAGGATGGCACTGCTCCACACTGGAGATGGAGGCCACCTGGTGAAACGTTGCCCTCCTACGATAAAAGCTTTGTTCCCCTAAAAACGGTGAAATGTACTCTGTGTACCAGGCATTTTACCATTTTTAACTCCTAGAAAAGACAGCTAACTCTTCCTGATACATCTGGGATGTTTCCCTAAGATAACAAAGAAAGGAAGGCAGTTTTGTGGTGCCACAGTTGTAGATGGGCTTAATTTGAAACTATTCGTTTCATTAGCTTTATTATTCTAATTGTATCTGTGCATTTTGCCCTGAAACACTTTATTGCTTAAACAAGTTGGCTCAGAAAATAATTGCTGTGTTCTTGCATAGAGAATATACAAGACAAAGGGCTATTGTGCCAGGGCTGGAAGGACTGTTTTTAGATTGTTTCTTACTCCCCTCTGTGTTTTCAATAGACGCCAACCCCAATGTTCAGGAAGGCCTCCAGGCCAGCGCAAGCCATCGAATATAGCGCTGTCAGGGTGTGGGCTTACCTGGGCAGGGTCCTGCTTAGTCATCTGCTTCTGCCAGGACTTCAGGCTCATGTTTATGAAGGTTCTCTTAGGCTGCTAGAGAATCTGTTGTCTGTTTCTCAGAGGTTCTTTCCTTGGTAGAAGTAACTAAATGTTGCCACAAGTTCCATGGGATGTGGGAGCCACCAGGAGATCTGACTTGCATACCAGTCCTCTCTCTTGTAGGTCAGAGTAACCGGGCAACTGAGGAGCTCTATGCATTTGCAAGGTGTTGGAATTTTATAGGGTAATGAATCTTTACAGAGCCTTGGGCTGCCAGTAAACCTCCATTAGTCCCACTTTGAAATGAGGAAAATATCATGTGAAAAAAAAAAGAATTAATTTCTTGGAATTTCCCTTCTATGATTCAGTGTTGATACAGATTTCTAGAATAATTATCGTGCCCATACAGTCATTTATCAAGGTTAGAAAGAGAAACCCTAGGGGAGTATTGGATACTGGAAGAGAACTGAGGTGGCTGACTAGAATGGGCCATGTCTCATTGGAGACACCTGTCAGTCTAAGAGGATCAGCACGGGGCACCATCTCTCCATAGTTGCCCGGTGCTCTTTGAGACCTTCGCATTCTGCTTCCAGATGAACCATCCGTGGCATTTATTGAGTATCTGTGTGTAGTGTGTCCAACTTTGTGCTTGCTGATGTGGTAAAAGTGAGAGACGTAGACCACATGGCTTTTAATCTTTAAAAGCATCTGAAGTCTGGTAGAAGAGGCAAGGTTCATACAAATGAATTGAGGAACATCAGATAGTATATCAATCTCTGCTAAGTGTTTACAGGTAAGAATTCCTCCTGTGCCATCGGAATGGAGAAAGGGCAGAGAACACCACGCCTTAGAGTAGTCAGGGAAGGCTTCCTGAAGGAGGAGAGGTTGAAACTGTGAAGAAGAGCAAGAAGGTCTAATTAGGTCCTTTCCTTTGGTGAGCTCCCAGTTTCACCAGTATCACGCTGGTGCTTCATTTCTCCCATGAGCCACAGTCAGACACAAAGAATGTTTTTGCCTCTGCAGTGACAAACAACACAAGACCATGTTGAAATGCAGATGATGACAGGCTCCCTCCCTTCTATTATAGCTAAGTGACTCACCCCTCCCCCCCAGTGTGCAGGGTTCAGACTGATGACAGAAAGGCTCAGGCCATGGGCCTTCTAGGATGCTCTTGAATAAATAAAATGGAGGCTTGAGATGGGAAGATTTAGCAGGAGGCACTGAGGAAGAGGCTGGTGGAGAGTCCGATCTGACAGAGATGAAAACTCGTGTAAGAAGTCAGCAGAAAACCAGGTCTGCTGCTAAGGGTGGTAGCCTAGTGCTGAAAAGTAGCGAGGTTAGAGACGATGCCGTAATTAAGGGGTACGCATTGTACAGTGGTACCCCAGTACTCGTCGTTAGTTCCAGGGGGTGCACCGAGTATCAAAAACAATGGGTGCCAAACAATTTTTTTTCATAAAAAATAATGTAAATAAATATAGTTCCTTGCCAAACCAAAAATACACAAAATGACCACAAAAGCTAAGACAAGACCACAAGGGGATGTGCAAGAGCTCCTGCGTGACGAACGCATGACCCCCTGTTTCTGCTGGAAAGGTGGGGTGTCAGGAGGCGTTAGACAACGCCGTGTGCTAGTTTGCGTGTTGAGTACCAAGCAAACAATGAGTACTGGGACAAAATTTTCACGCCAAAATGCATCGAGTACCAAATTCGACGAGCTTGTCTGTATTTCACTGGGCAGACAAATGACATGGCAAAAGAGGTCTTTTAGAAATACTTGATGGGGAGTGGCATGCTGGGAAGATGGGAGGTGAAGAGCAAACTAGCGTCAGGGAGATGAGTTAGAAGCAATTATATAGGGGGATGGAGACAACACGAGAAGAAGAGAAGGGGCAAATCATATGCTTGGTGACAACGGACATAGTCAGGAGGAAGACAGCGCAGAGAAAGGAGACGCCGTTGGTCCGAGCTGTCCCCTGCAGCATCTCAATACTCTGTCGTCTGAAGTGATCTCGCCACCTTGCACACGTGCTGGATGATAGTTCATGTGCAACACACTCCTTTGGTCCCATAGTAGTGTCTTTTAAAACACTTTTTAAAAAATTGTGGTAAGATACACAGCACATAAAACCAACCCCCTTCATTATTTCTGGGTGTTCAGTTCAGTAGGGTTAAGTACATTCGCGCTGAGGGGCTGCTCCAGCCCTCCCGCGCGCACCTCCTGTTCACGTTGCTTTCCCAAACCTGCCTGAAATTTCTACCACATCCAACGAGCAAATAAACCTGCGGCTGTGCTTTTTTGGAAACCATTCCGGAGAGTAGCAGTGAACTCACACTCAAGAACCACTACCCTGGAGAAGCGGTATGGGGGGGTGGTGAAGAGGGCGGGCTCTGGGTGAGACCACCTGTGTTCAAATCCTGGGTCCTCCACTTACTAGCTGTGTGACCTTGGGCAAGTCACTGGAGCCCTCTGGGCCACAGGTTTCACTTCTGTAAAACAGAAACAGTCATACAGCTCTCCCCCACCCAAGGGTTGCTGTGAGCATTAAAGCGTGGGGAGCGTCTGCACGGAGTAGGTGCCACATGGCTATTAGCCACCAGTGCTGCCCTGGGCCCTGAGTCCCACTTCCTCCCCCCACTCACATGGGGGAAAGTTCAACACCCAGCTCCGTGATCTGTACTGAACTCACACTCTCAATCTCTTCAGATTCTGCTGGGACGAGGGCCGAAGGATTCTTTACTCCCAGAGCCCTGAACGTGGTGACGGCCTGACTATGAAATGGCCTCTTCCATCCTACCCTTGAGTTATTCTCCTCTTTCCCTTTCCTCTTTCTTTTTTATTGAACTTATCCTCAAACCAGAAGATACTGCAACCTTCCCTGCCCCTCATTTCCTCAGTATGCCGGAGGAACCGGAAGTTTAGCTCCTTGAAATTTCCTTTACTTGAAAACTATAGAAATTATTTTAGCTTTATTTTTGTTCAATTTGCTGTTTTTTCTTTTTTTCTTTCTAGGAAAGGAGAAGAAAAATTACAGCTTTGCAATTAGGGCAACATATATGTACATATATATTATACATGTGTCTGTTTTATTTTTGTATAGAGTTGGCCCAACCTGAGCGCCAAGGAGCCATGGTGGCCCAAGAAGTTCTGGCAAGAGGGGACTGATGACGCTGTCTGAGGGAGCTGCAGTACCTCTGTCATGACCTCCCAGAACCTCCAGAAACATCCTTGCCCCTCTCCTCACTGTCTCTTATCTCCCCCACCCCCAGGGTCATTCAGGCTCTGACTTCCCTCTTGGCGCCTTCCGGGAATTCTTTGAGGTCCTGCCACTCTACATGCCCCACACGAGTGTCTGTCCTGGGAGGAGCCCTGCTTGGCCAGCACTCCTTCACTCACTGCCCACAGACCTGGTGCCATGGCAACCATCCTCACAAACACACACACAGATGGCCAGATAAGGCCTGGTGACAACAAACTGCAGTGCTGTAACAGGACTTTACCACACAGAGGCCACTTCTTATAGGCCCTAGTGCCCATTCCATATGGGGTCCCCAATCAGGAGGAAGATCCGTTTTGTTGAGCTGAGAGCACCTGAGATGTGGCACCTGAGAACATCAGTGGGACACCCATCTTCCCAGCTCACTGCCGAGGCAGGAAAGGACTGGGAAGGTTCTCTGGGGGTTTCCGCTGGGTCGGTGCCGAAGCATTCCCATGAGTCAGCTTTTGGTTGCACAGCAGGAGCCCTGCCTGGGAAAGAAGGCCTTCGGTAGCCCTGTGACAATTGTTTCTTTCTGTGAAGTGGTGGCTGTGTTGCCAGCATAACTGGGACATAAAGCTCATGCACATTTGCAGTCTTGTTTAAAATAGGGCAAGCTGGAGTTTGCTCTGATTCTTGATTTGCAATAAATTTAACTCTGAACCTCTGATGGCCAGACAGCTTCCCTTTTTCCATTTCTCCTCACTCCTTCCCTTCACCCTGATTTTTAAGAACCTAGGACATCAGATTCTGTATTGTACCTCAGAATGTAAGATAGCACTTAAAATCCTGGATGTATATGGGGCATCCTCCCAAAGTTTCAGCCCTACATACATAAGTAATGTAAAATAATTTTTATATACCAATATGTGGACTTATGGGAAAATGTGAATGATTTCCACAACTGACTCTGCCTGTTCTTGGGAGATTTTGGTGGGAAAGTTTGAGAAGAACCCCTTGACCTTGACTGTATAGCTATTTTGGGAAGAGAAGTGATGTCTTGTGAACCACATAACCAGCAAAATTGGGGAACAGAGATTTGAGAAAAGCTAAACAGATTCCAATCTCATAAAATTTCAGATACACAGTTATGTAATCACAGTGTTGATCTGATGCAATATGAGAAATACAGGTGCCACAGAGATGGCACTGAGGTCAGCTTGTCTTTGTGAGGGGACCCAGTGTTCTTCAATGTGGTTCTCTCCAGATTTAAATTTTTCTGCACCAAATAGAGCATATAAATTCAGAAATAACTTAACAATTCGTGTTAATTTATTATTATATTCTGTCTGAATGCAAGTATACCATATCTAGAACCTTCTATCGTGCGATAACATTGATTTCCTTCCTACTTGACCAGCCAAATAGGCAGGTCAGTACTGGGTCCCGGGCAGCCGATAACACCGAGTGGTTTACATCTCAATGGGTGTTTTCTAGTAAGCTCCAGATACTTCTTTTGGCCACCCTTGCTAGCCGGTTATCCACTGAGGTTCCATTGTGGATTTCTACAGGCAGAGGAAGAAAGGAACCCCCCTGCTGGCTTTTGGTTCTCAGTGACTAGGAGTGGCAGGTACGTTGTGACAAGCTGGGCAAACGCTGACACATCACATTCTGTTTACATGGGAATAGTGCAGACAGGTTTGTGCTACTGCAGACCTCATGACGGCAGCTCCTTCCTGGTTCTCATGGGTTTGTTGGGCAACACTATGGTTCTGGGGAATGGCTCTGAGATAGGGATAGCATACATTCAGAGCTTCCCACTTTTCAATCATTTATTATTACATTTGAACTTGGACAAGAAATGTGACTTCTTGGGAGTATCATTTTGTAGAATGAGGACATATGACATCTATCTAAAGTGAGAATTTTCTTTAAATGAGATCATGTATGTACATGGAGTAAGCATAGAGCCTGGCACATAGTAGGTGCCCAACAAGCAACAGGTGAGCTAGGAGTGCCAAAATCCCCAAACTCAAAACTCCAGCCAAGCAGAAGGTTGAGTTCCAGCATATTCTGAAGACAGAAGAGAGCACCCTCCACACAGATACCAGGAGGAGTCACCGCTGAGACAGGAGGATGAGGCATTAGCATAATCTCACTCTGAAACTTCTGCTCCCAGAGAATACGGCCACCTTCAAGTGGGCAAAGAAGCTCAAAGGAGTGTAATTTACCCTGTGAAGAGTGGACATCTCTTTCATCTTTTAGAGGAGACATGCTGCCGCCTCCATAACATCAGTAACAAGGCCATTACCGTCTGACAGCAGGTCCCTCCTGAGCACTGGTGGGGCTGCCGGCTGTACGGCTGTGATATATCGTCTGTTTCGTACTCTCGGAGACCCCCTTGGTTGTGCACTGCTCTCCTGGAGGAAGGAAGAGGCAGAGGAGGAGGTGATTGAGGGAAGGGTAATGTGACCCTGGGCTCACTGCCGTGTTTTGTAAAACCATTATCCTTCTTTATTACCGCGAGAGTACCCCCATTTCTGCACAACAGTTTATAATCAATTAATTCCTGGAAACATCACCAGAGACTGATGTGTGCATACTGAATAAGCTTGGGGTGGTTTTTATGTTGTTATTTGTTTAGATTACATTTTTGCAGACAGCAGCCATATATAAATCGTCCGCGTGGGGCATGGAATAGCTCTCCTGAAACTTTCATTCTTTTTTCAATTTGGTTCATCTGTTCTTACTGCAAATGTCCTTGGCAATGGAGATCGAGAGCTGAGGATCCCACTGGGACATACATTTGCGTGTTAGGTATCGACTTGTTTAGTGCTCTTCAAGTCTCAAGTTCTTTAGATTAAAAAACAGGAATGAGGCGTGATCATTGGAGAGCTGGAAATCTTTGAGATCCCCTGATGTGGGCACCCAAGTCCCCAGGCCCTGATTGGTTCAGATGGCATCTGGCCACATAAGTCCCTACTTGGTTTCACTGCCTAGTAATGTAGGATTTTGTATATCTGATGAATTCTGGTTAGACAGCTGTTGATTGCCGATACGGAATCCATGTCTGCCTGTGCCAGAGGCAAACCAGGCCCCAGTTGTAGGGTTCATGTCCCCCCTGGAGGGCTGGAGGTACTGAGTGTGTAGAAGGGCTATTTACTCACGCCCTTGTCACAGTCCCTTCCCTGTCCTCCTGACAGGCCTCTGTGACAGCTGTTGGGAGGATTGGATTGGCAGACATTATCTCCATAATTCCTTTGTAGTAGATTTTTGTTCTTTTGTTTCTTGTTCACTTGCTAAAGTCAAGCTTTTGTCATGGTTCTTGAAGAATGCATCAGTGCCTGGAAAGTCCCAGTCAGTGCATTCTTCTATGTCACCTTATTCTTAGAAGGTCCACGTTCCTCTTTTCTAGAAGGAGTTAGAAAGCAAGGCAGGTTATCTCTGAGACCCTCCCGTGTTGCTCTGGGTTCTATTATGGCACTGGGTTAGATTTCAGAGGAATTGTTTCATCCTTTGAGCAATTGGTGCCTTTTTAAAATTCAGACCTCTTTCAGACCCTGTCCCACAGACCCCTCTGAAGTGCTTTCGTCAGGACGGTGTATCAGTCCTGGGTCATGTTTTGCCAGCTGCTCGGGCGAGCAGCGCAGAGAAAACACTTAGCCATATGGTTCAGATGCTTGCAGTTTTATCTGAGTAAAATCTATGTGAAAAGACCTCAGAATTTAAAAATCCAATCAGTGCACATGATGTCAGAATGTTTACTGTTTCTCTCTTGGGGACAGTTTCTTGGCGTTCTGGTCTGATCTTGTAGGTGTGTCTAATCGTTCCTCAGGCACAGCTGCGTGAATTGATTTGCCAGTAGGAAAAGAAAAGAGCCTAACTTCCAATGTCAGGAAACAATCTCGAACTTTCCTCTTAGTTCTCACCTTTGAATTTCCATGAGGCAGACTTTAAACTCTTTTGGCGGCAAAGCAGGAGGCATCGTTTTCCCCTCGGCCTCGGAGACTGACTTTCGGTGTCTTTGAACTCGTCCTGAAGATCGAGGACCATGCAGAACTGGCCTCGTCATTGGGACTTTTAAACACGTTCATAGCTCAGAGCCAAAAGGGAGAACAAAAGAGAAAAGAAAGGACCTCTTTGCTGATTTTTCTCTTTGAGGATGCTTTGTGACCCTTTCCTGCAGGCTTTTGTGGGAGCGTTACAGCAAAAGATAGTTTTGCCTTCGACAGCAATTCAGTTGAGACACAACAGACTCGTTTTCCTGGAGATGAAATAAGCATTTCAACAATGATGTTTAAGGCACCCCCTGAGCCTGATCTCCAGGAAGCAGGAAGCTACTATTTTTAGTTGGGAAAAATATCAACATAAGATGAAGAGATTTGGATCGTGGCCAAGACTCTACTGTTTCTTCAAGTTACTCAAGGTTAATGTCAAAGATACTCGCTCAGCAATGGGCACAGCCCTCTGGACAACGTTCTGACATGGTCCAGTACTCAAGTAACGCAACCGTGCTGCCAAGATCCGGTGAGCGTAGGCAGTGTCGTGTCGTGGGGAATCTTCCTCTTGAGCACTGACCTCTGGAACGAGGAGGCGCCCCCCCACCCCTACCGCCCTCCTCATCTCGCCTGGAAAGGGCGGTGTGTGAGCCTGGGGGGCTCTGACCTGAGCCTTGGGACTGCCTCTGGCTGGCAGCTTCCCCACAGCTGTCGGGCCCGGCCCCGCTGCTTCTACAGAAGGCCTCTCTTCTGACTTTGGCGACTGTGCCCAGAATAGGGCTTGGCCAGTGGGTCAGCCACCCCTTTTCCCTTCCTGGCCCAATCCAACCACTGCTAAAGCACTTACAAAATAAGAGCTCATTCTCACTTACCGGCACGCACAGCAGAAGGCAGGGGCATAACACAAAAGACACACCCAGCAAGCAGTCAATTCCCAAAACTTTTGCTTTTGAATAATGTTTTCCATAGGCAGGGCATGATCAGCATACGTACTACCCAAGCACGTTGTGGCAGACCCTGGATCGAGTCTGGGTGAAAGAGGAAGGAGAGGCAGATAGATAACAAAGACGAATGAAGCAGAATCTGCCATCGAGGATCCCAGGGCCTGAAGTTTTGCTTAGGGCAGAGATAACAAATTCATGGTTCAGGTACCAGCACATCCGCCCCTTGGGCCCAGGGCAGACGTCACTACCAGGCCCTTCCTGTTGAGTCTGGTTGTGGCTTTAGAATTATTTCTACCACTGTGCTCCAGGCAGCCAGTGCAAATCAACACATAGCAGCATGTGAGAAGATACTGATTTTCAAGCTATCTTGCACTGATATTTAGTGAGTTGGACCAAATGAACATTCACTTTCTGTGTGGTTGGATAACGTGGACTGGGGGGCAGTTGCAGGTAGATGATGGCCGATGGGCAATTGACCACCAGACACCAGTCGTCTGGGAAACCCTGAATCCGCATGAGGAGAAGAGCGAGTTGACTCTACTTCCAGCTTCTTTTAAATAGGTCAAGAGCATATCATACTCATTTCTTTTCAGAGCATTTTAAATAATACTACATGAAAATAACAGTGAGTAGCTAAGTTCACCTTTTTCTTTTTTCTAAACAATTTTGTTGCGTGAGATCTATGTGGAGGTGGGGGTGGGGGATTCTTATTTTATATAACTAGTAAAATTAATCTAGTTCTCTACTTTCAATGTTTTTTAAAAAAATCACACTCAGTTTAATGGTAGAGTAAGTGGCCATATGTGCTGTATAGGGTGGTACACGGAGCCAGGAAGAAGGATACAGGGTACAAAATCATGACAGACGCACAAACATTTTGGAGATGTACACTTTCTCAAAACTCTGAGGATACATGAAGGCATGCCAACTGAAAGAATATGAAGTGGTGACTTTAAATGTGTCTTAAATATTAGAGGTAAACACTTCTTAACGCTTCTAGACAACAAATTGAATCAACAAACATTGACTGGGCTTCTACCATGTACCTATTACTCATAAATGCTTTGTGAGATATGAAGGGGATAAGCGTGCCCCTTTCTAAAGAAGATGTAAGCAATCCAATTGAAAATACAAGATTTACAAACGTGAAATCTTAAATAGCAATAAAGCACTTAATAATAGCAAGCAATAATTGAAGACATGTCAGTACACAATAAAGGGTTAATTACCAAATGAATCATATGGATAATAATTATGGGAAATTTTTAGGAAGGAGTGATTAGTTCAAGTTAAAGGATAAACCTCATTACTAAGGAAGTAGGAACTGCCCCTGGTCTTGGGAGCTAGGATTAGGTTTGGAAGGCAGTCCTGGTCAGGAGAGCAGCCTACAAAAAAGCAAGATGGATGGGAGGAACAAACTATATTTGAAGGAGAATGGGTAAATAAATGTGTCTGGAGTCAATGTTTGGTATAGAGGAGTGGAGGAGAGGAGACGTTGTAAAAATATATTGGTATATTGGGGTCAATTGTGGAGACCAAGGTGAAGGTTTTAGATGTAATTCAATGAGCAATGGGGAGTCATGGAAGGTTTCTGAGTAATAGAGCAGTCAAACTGGGGGAAAATTTGACATTGAAGTGGGGAATAGAATGGAGGTAACAGATACTGGAGTTCAAGAAACCATTAAGGGACCTTTTTCAACAATCCTGGTGTTATGGGCCAAATAGAGCAGCCATCCCGCCACTTCACTAAAGACTCCTTTTCCTTGTTCTTTAGCTCTTAGTTTCACCTTTTTCTAGTTTTTTTTTGTTTTGTTTTGTTTTTACCTTTTTCTAGTTTTAATTGCTTTCCTTAATTTTCTCTGGCTCCTTACCCCGAGCAACAGACTTTCCACTCTGAAACCACCCAGTGACAGAGGCTTTAAAACCTATTTCTCTGATCAATGCCTTTAAACTATTAATCAAATTAATTTCTCCTAATCTAGAAACCATCAGGATACTAGCGGTACCCCAATAAGGCTTCCAGCCCATCTTGACCAAAGGAGTCAACGTGGCAGATCTCGAGACCCCTTCCCTCTTTTAGATCAGACAGGGTGAGAGCTCCGTGGATCCCCAATAGATAGGGACAACGACCATTTTCAGCAAGAAGCTGATACAGAAGATGAGACCTCCAGCCCCTCAGCTTCCCATGGAGTTCATGGGGATCACGTCTCTCAAGGAAATGTGAGGAAGGCAGGTAGAATAGGGGGGATCTCAGGACCCCTCCCATGAGACTTGCCCTGCTGGAATGGTCAAAGCCTTGGTGCCACCTTTTTACTGGTAATCCCTGCCCCAGGTCAGGCAGCTACAGGAGGAAGTTCCGGCAAAAACAGGGAAATTAGAGGGTCCAAGAAATCTATTAGTTTGGGCCAGTCCCTAACGCCTGCAGGGTGAGAGTTATAATAATCTTCATCTCACCTCGGCCTTATTGTACCATCATTGTTATGTCATATATATGCCCAGAAGTTCATTAGTGTCATTATAAAAGACTGAACTCTGGGAAAGGGCATGCGCAGTCAGAAGGCATTATAGGCCCCTTGTCAATCAGACTTGTTAATCAAGAGATGCCACAGGTGTCTCTCCGAAGTCTTAGAAGGAAATAAAACCACCAAAGCCTCATTGATCGGGGCTCTTGAGCCATTTTCCTGCTCGAGCCTGCTTCTACCTCTTTGGAGTGTACATTCTCTTCAATAAACTATCTTTGTGTTTCACCTCTATAGTTTTGTGTGTGTCTCGTTCAATTCCTTGCTCGAGATACCAAGAACCTGGACATTGTGTTGACAAGGACACTCCATTTTCCGGTAACACTAGGAAAGGTGAAAAGGTCCAATTTAGTTTGTTGAAAGTGCAACTATTAATATAATTAGTATTGTGAAATAAAAACAAGCTGTGATCACTAATTAGATACTTTTCCCATAATAAAAGGAGGAGATATAAATTGCTGATTTCAGTCCCAAGACATTGGAATAATGGACACATCTGGAGAGGAGACCGTTCTGGGCTTAAATGAGCAATTTAGGTTCAGATGTTGAGATTTAGGTGAGGACCCAGTGACCATGTAGAGTGTCTAATACCTCACTGTGTTGATAGCCAAAAACAAAAATTATAATTATTTATGTATGTAGAGGTAAGAAAGATAAAAAATAGTATACAGTGGTTATTTTTGGGTGCTAAGATTCTAGACAATCTATTATTTTTTATGCAGTAGACCTCTGTTAACTGGGACTCAAGCAACCAGCAAACTCTCGAGTAACTGGCATAATTTTTTGCCGATTGCTTGACATTTTGACATTTTGCTGGTTGCTTGAGAATGCCAGTTGTCTGAGTTCCGGGTAACAAAGAGTCTACTTGCATTTATCCAGCATCTACGAATCCCCATGGGTGCCGGTTATCTGAGAGTCTACTGTATTTCTCTTTCTAAGAATCTAGATTACCTTTAAAATTAGGGGAAAACATTTCTTCAAAAAAAAAGCATCATGTATTTTTAGTGCCAGTGTTTAAGGATTCCCCTTACATGTGGAGTAACATATCAGTATGTGATATTCTCACCTTAAATGCTTTTAGGTAGTGGGAACTGTCTGGAAAACAGACACCAGCGGAAATCTGGCTTTCTCAAACTAGAGAGACCCAGAAAAGTCTTACTGAAGAGAATAAAGCATTTGAAGCTTCATTTCCATTAAAATGCAAATTAGAATTAAGATTATCCATATGGTGATGCATCTAATTTTCCCCCATGCTCCTTCTAATCCATATAAGATATCATGTCTATTTCCAAATTCTTTAATGATGTAATTCCTCACAATTACATGTATATGTAATGCTTTATTTTTCTATCAATAGCACAGATAGATGTCTCTCATCACTCACATGGCCATATGGTGTGATGAGGCACGACTACTTTTCAAAGTTTATTTTCCCAGAATATATTCTGCCTTCAGCAATATGTACATTATCATTCAGCTTTTTAGAGGGTGGCTTTCAGAACTTCGACTAAAGTCAGGACAGAGCTAGACTGAAATGTCCCATGAAGGCAAGGGTCTGTAGCACCCAGCACTGTGCCTGACTCCCAAAAGTCCCGGGAAAATGCCTATTGAGAAAATGCTGGAGAAGAACATGACTGCTCATTTAAGAACCAGGGTCATGTTTCTACTTAGATGATCAAAGAAAAAATGTTTTATCAATAACTCCAGGGGTGCTTACCTACATCTTGTATGACACGAGAATAACTAGAATCCTTGGCATTATCTTACTTACCACACGACAAACTTCATTACTCCTGGTTTTTTACGTGAGGAAAAGGACACCTGGGGAGATAGTATCAGAGTCTGGCTTCATCTCAGGTTTTCTGTTCAAGTCCTATGCACACATCGACCTTCTCCCTGCGGCTCCTCTGCCCCTCACACCCTGTTGCACACTTAACACCAAGAACCTAGCCGAGAAGCCTCCTCAGGAGTGGAGGAGAGGCTGTATGTGGCCAATAGGATGTGAATAAAACACTTCAGTCTGCTGTGCTGGGGCCTGGTTTGTCCATTATTTTTCATAAAATGTGCAGAAGGACAACAGAACTAAGGGAAGTGAATCTGGCCATTGTGTAACTTCAGGCATATCAGAAAAAGCCAATGGTACTGACCAATGAACTAATTTAATGAGGATTTATGGCATACTTACATGCAACAGGGACCTGGTATATGATCTCACATCCTCATTCATACTGCGTACACAGAACTGTGGTGGCGGCGGTGGCGGTGGGACTGATCGGTACTGACATAGACTGAGTTATTTAATGACAAGGAACTTTCTCATGTAGATAAGAAAGCTCAGTTATTACATATAAAATACATAATAAGTAATATATTTATATGGTGTTTTATAATTTCCAAATGATGTACTCATCTGGTAGGATTCACAAAATACTCAGGATGAGAGAAGCAAGTATTACCCCGTTTTCTGTACAGGGAAACTGAGGCTCAGAGGACCAAGGACTGTTTCTAAGTATGTGAGTATGCATGTGATCTTACATTTTCTGAGTCTTAGGTACTCCTGCAATGTATTTTAAGGCTTTGCTTAGACAAGCTCATTTTCTTATTTTAGGAGAGGAAGAATGATACCCGCTTGCCAAGCTAGACAGGGATATTATTAACTAGCGTGGCAGAGTCCCCCTTGCCTAGAAGAGCTGCAGCGCGCTCTAACACACAGTGTCTGAGGGCCGTGGCAGAGCAGCCGCTGCGTGATCAGCCCCGATCAGCCCTGTAGCAGGACAGGCAGCCACGGGCACAACACGTGCGATGCGTTCTTGCTTCGTGTAAAAATCACCAGCAATACCCCAAAGAATTGTGTCTCATCGGGTCCTTGCAAACACGTGCTATGCTCCTCAGCAGAGAGAGAACGCAGACACGTCAGCCCCACGCGGAAGGCCCTGGGGAGAAGTCTCAGAGTGCTGTAAGGCTTTGAGCCCGAGCAGTGGCTTCCACAAGTGACCAGTTGGAACAGATTCTATGGTGCACGTTGTTGACCTAACTCCATGGTGCTGCTGTTCTGTGACAGAAGTCACCGCACAGGGAAGGAGTGGGCTGAGGGGATCGTCTGGGAACTAGAAAGGTCAGAAAAGATGGCTCCAATGGAAGTGCTTCTCAGTGTCGAACATCACGGTGTGACGAGAGCTTTCTAGGAGTCATTCATAAAGATGAAAATCTTCCCCAGAGACATGTTAAGGTCCAGGTGTGATGGCTGGGTATTAATGTCATTGCAACTGGACCCGGTACCGCCGACCACCATTTTCTTTTAAAAATGTTTTGGTTCTTTTGCCTCCTCTCTGCTTAAATTCCAGAATATAATACAGATGAGTGACTTCACTTTGGCTAGTTGAGTGAACAACTCGGCTCACCAGAGTGAAATCAGGAACAGCAGTTCTGTTTCGAGAATGACTTGTTTGGGGTATTGAGACCTATTTGTCTTCATGACCTTGTTACCCGAATTCTTCATTTGCACGTCAGTCATCACTGCGGAAAAGATGTGGGCCAGGTGCTGTGCTGGGCACCGCGGGGGACAGAGGTGAACGGGGGCCAGCCGCCTGGACCTCAGTGGGTTTGCAGTTGAGTAGGAGGACCCACACGTGACACAGGCCGTCGTGAGGGCTGTCATGGGCTGAGCCCAGGCTCCTCCTACGGAGAATAAGGGAAGAAAGGCCTGGCGGTGTGGAATTTGAGCTGAAACTTCAAGAACCGAAAAGCAGGACAGTCTGGGA
Source organism: Lyroderma lyra (assembly GCA_004026885.1). Lineage (NCBI taxonomy): Eukaryota > Metazoa > Chordata > Mammalia > Chiroptera > Megadermatidae > Lyroderma > Lyroderma lyra. The sequence continues at coordinate 70,077 of PVJL010005821.1, forward strand.
AGGAGTGGAGCACTGTTTCAGATTTTCTGTTTGACTGAAACAAAAGCCTAAGGAAGGAAATAGCAGGACCGGAGAGTGACAAGTAAGCTGGAGCCAAATTGTGGGTGCTTTTAGGTGTCAGGCTGAGGAACTTTTACCAGGCAGTGGGGAGTTAACGAAGGACTTTTTTGCTGAAAGCAGACGCCAACAACCTGTGTTATATAATAATTAATCTAACCGGTATATTGGCCATCCGTCACTTGAAATGGAGAAATGAGGTGGTGAGAGAGGCCCATTAAGTGGGAGGCTGCTGCAATAAACCAGATGAAGGACCACGTGGGCCTGAGCTACGATAGGTATGGCTTAGATTGTGAACTATTCAGAAATTAAAGTCAGCAGTCCTCTGAGACTGATTAGATGTGGGTGATGAGGGAGAAGGAAGAGTCATTGATCAGCCGAAGTCACTGATCAGCAGGAGGAGGAGCATGTTTTAGGAGTAGGCTCACCACATGTATCATTGGAAATGGGACAGAAAACAGTGGTACTGTCCTATTTGAAATGACACGTCTGGTCAGCCGAGTCTCACTGGGCTAAATTCAAGGTGTCAGGAGGCTGACCATACGAACTGTTTGAAATGAGACAGTACCGTTGTTTTCTGTCCCATTTAAAATATTATATCCGTCAGCCGATTTCGGAACGACACAGTGATTTCAGCTGGGGACATGTAGTGTTTGCTAGGGCTGCCATAAAAAAATACCACTGAGTATTTTTTAGTATTTCTGTTTAAGACTGGGTGGCTACATTTATTTTCTCACAATTCTGGGAGCTGGAAGTCCACGTCAGGGTATTGGGCAGGTTTGGTGTCTCCTGAGGTAACTCCCCTTGGCTTGAGGTGGCTGCCTTCTCACTGTGTCCTCCCATGGTCCTTCCTTTGTGTGTGCCTCCGTGGTATCTCTCTGTGAGTCCAAACGTCCTCACCTTAGCAGGACACCAGTCCCATTGAATTAGGATCCACCCTAACCACCTCATTTTAACTTAATCACCTCTTTATAGGCCCTGTTTCCAAGGCAGTTAGATTTTGAGTTAGGGCTCCAACATAGGAATTTCGGGAGGGCAGAATTTATGCCAAGTTTGAGGTGTTTTGGGACATCCCAGAGCCGGTATCCAGTAGACAGTTTGCAGCTTTGGTTGGAGCTCAGGGGAGAGGGCTGGTAATACAGAGCTGAGCGGTGTGTACCAAATGCATGTCCTGAGGTCAGGGGACAAGTTGAGAAGAATGGCTCTCTCTGGGGGTTACGATGATAAAGATAATAATAATAAAATAGTAATGTCTGCCATGTGCTGAGTTTACTATTTAGGGGCACTGGGCTAGGCCCTTTGCATGCTTGGAACAACAACTTTGTGAAAGAGTGATCATTGTTATTATTGTTGTTGTTATCATTTACCTTTATTTCATTGCAGAGAAAGCTGACGCCTGTACAGGCTAAGTGACTTTCTAAGGTCTGGTACTCGTAAGTAGCGAAACCAGAACATAAAGTTAGCGTGTGTCTGAAATTAAAGCTCTGTGCCTGACTCCCCAGGGAGAGCAAGTAGAAGAAATAGAGAAGGACGTCCGAGGCAGAATCAGTATTTGAGGGGTGGGGGAGCAGAGGAGGAAGAGTAGGGCAGAGGGACAGAGAGAGGATGATCAGAAGATAGAAAAGCCGGAAGGAAATGGTGAGCTGGGAGCCAGGGGTAGCCGTGAGGGCAGCACCAACAAGGGCACATACAGCAGCATCATGAGGAGGAAGAGTGGGGGGTGGGGAGCCGCTGCCAACCTCCGTGGGAGCTGGTTTTCTGGAGAGTTGGAGGCAGGTGACAGATGGCAGGGTGCTGGAGGGAGATTGGGATGTGAGAAGAGGAGGAGGCAAACGTCGTCATCCTGGGCAGGGGCGGGAGAGAAAGAGCTCCGGGGGGAGGAAAGCACAATCAGGGAATTTGATTTTTAGAATGGGATGGAAAGATTTTTAAATATCGGAAGGCAGAAAGCAGGGACGCACCTTCCGAAGACAGGAGAGAGGAAATAATTTAATGAGTAAGACTCTAGAAGAAGGGTGGGTGGCAGGGTGGGACTTCAGATTGCAAAATGGCTTTAAAAAGAAACAGGCATTCTTCCTTTGAAACCAGGGGGCTTAGTTTAAAATTGGTGATGACCAGGAAGTTGGCTGGCCTGGGACCAGAGACAAGTCAGAGTACAATAAATACAAGAGAAGTTTCTGAAGACAGTTACCAGCAAGAATGATGAGTTCCACCCACAAGCTATACCAGTCCAGACATAGTTCTCTTTTCTTAATTATTGGACTGTCCAGAATCAATAAATATTTGGATGCACATTTAAATGTACAGTCAAAACTTTAAGAAACATTTCCAATCAGCTCATATTTTGTGGAATGACCTCAATGAGCAAACTCTTGGGAGACTGATTTTAAAGATTTCCCAACTTGTCTTCATGTGTAAATTAATCCCCATCTCTAGCCTCTGACACGCACAGGAGCAAATATAGAACCCGGATTAGGGATGGCTCCATGCTATTCCCTGGCCGTCTCAACACGGCCTTTATAGATGTTTATAATTTGTTACGGTTGGCCTGAGTAATAAGCAAATCATACAAGAAAGGGACTCAGCCTCTAGTGATCTGACTTGGCAACTTGAGAGTCAATTAATTAGAAGGTAATTTAATAAGACTGCTTTTAAATCATCCACGTGATGTAACAGAGCACTGGGCTTTTTAAAGTGATAGGCATTGTCTGGGGTAAACGCAGGTATGAGTCTGAGTGTATTTAACAGCGTGGGTGTGAGAAGGAACCAGAAGTCAGCCAGTCCCTGAACATCTCATAGGCTCCCACCACAGCGGTCACCCACGGTTGGACTGTTGCTCAAGTCAGGTTTGCACGCTTGCTCTGCGGGCAGTGAGGAAGGCCAGTTTCCTCCCAGGGAGTCTCCTGTTGGTGGGAGAAGAGCTTGGTTTGAGTGCCTCGATCAGGTATGATCTAGTACAAAGTGGAGGCTGAGATGGTAGAAAGCAGAGGAGGGTCTACACACACATTGCAAAGCCATGTGGACCACCTCTAATGCCACAAGGGAGTGTGGCCGAGGCTCTCGCCACTTCCTCAGGGGCTGGCGGCAACTCGCTGGCATTTGCCTCCTTCAGGGCATGTGAGAGTTGGCTCCCCAAGTACTTAGAAGTAAGTACATGAGGGCTGTGGAGCTTGGCCCAAGGACTCCTGGGCCCGGTGTTCCAGGCTGCACTGGGCTGCGTGCAGGGCAGCCTTCAGAGCCAGACCCTGAGCTCCCAGACGCAGCAGTCAAGCACACTTCCCTCGTCAGCACGTCTCCACACAACTTGGGCATTTTAAAGCAGGCCTTTGTTTTAAAATGTCAAATGATACAGCATAGCTTTCAAGAAAATGCAGGCTGCTTCCTCTGGGAGTGCAGGTGTCTGGGGAAATGAGCTCCAAAGCAAGATGCTCCAAGGCCAGTTACGGAAGTTAGAATACACAGTTCAAAAGTGCTATTTTTAAAAAAGGAAAGACAGTAGAAACACTGAACTCCAGCAGATATTTAAAAGTCATTTAGTTTCTCCCCAGTGAAAAGGAAAAAAGAAACACATCCTACACTCCTATTCCCCCTCATTCTAAACCAGCCTGGACAGGAGGAGCTCCATCAGGGTTTGTTGAATGAATGAATGCATGAATGAATGAAACTATCTTCATTTCTCTCCTTCACATACACAGGCTCATAGAGTTGTCTGCGTTGACTACTTAGCAAATATTTTTGAAAGGGCTTACATTCAGAAATACAGGTTCAGTATATCTGAAAGATATTTAAATGAAAAATTAAAACCCTAAAGCTGATTAATATAGGGCGGGTTGGGTGGTAGCACTGCAGGGATAATTATACCAGAAACTTAGACTAAGAAATGGTACTAACATCGAATGCAAAACACTTCTGAGTTTCCTATCACTCAAAGCAAAAAAGAAAGAATAATAGATTCCTGAGCTCTTATTTTTAGAAAAGCCCTTTCACGAAAAGAGAGATGTCGTGAGTGCTGGGAGGCATTTGTTTTCTGGGTTATTATAAACAACCAGCTATAACGCTGGCTGTTTTGATGCTTAGCAAAAGTGCTGCACACGATCTGAAGTCACACCGATGAGAAGGACTCTGCAGGGAACTTGGAGGTGTGGTGTGTCTGGCCGGTGGAGGTCCAGGTGGCCTGACGGTGGAGTTCCGGGACGACTGACTGGGTCTCGCTGGCCTCTCTCTGCAGGCACTGGCCCGGGAAGCCGGGGAGGACTCAGAGCGCTGTGATCAAGGGCACAGTCAGGCTGCTCACTGCACCCAAATGGGGGGCTGGGGCAAGAGAGCACGTTGAGCAGTGTCCCTGGTATCCTGAGATACCACCTGTTAAACAAACATGGATAGTTTATAATGTACCAGGGCTGTCCGGAAAAAATCCAGCTACTGTCAACATAATGAGAACGATTGCATGGCTGGGTACTTTCCGACGACCCTTACGCAGCAGATAACCAAAAAACTCGCAACACTCTTGTTATGATGAAATCTCTAAAGAAGTTTCTTTTCTGAGCATGCCACTTCAGGCTGTACCCCCGAGACCTTCCGATAAATATAGTTATTCTCTGCTGACACTGGGAATGGTTTGATGGTGAAACCTGAAAACCTTCTCAAATATGTTATTTTACCTGAGTTTTTAATCGGAGCTTTATGGTTGACAATTCAGAATTGGGGTCCCCAATGAGTATTTGAAGGGCAGACATTGTAAATTGAGAAAGGATGCCCGTGCCCTTGTCCCAAGCAGACAGGCAGGAAAAATGGGGTTATGTTATTAAATGCATGCGTCCCCCACCATTGCAAAGAAGCTTTATTCCAGCCAAACACGGATGCTGGCACACCTAGACATGCCTAGATTGAGAAATAGATAAGCAGTGAGTTATAAGTGCAATTCTACTTTAAAATCTATGTGATTCAGAGCTGGGTTTTGCATCTGCCTGCAATACTCTTTGCTGTCATTTTCATCTTTGCATTAAAAATGGGTCTTTACATTGAATTCCTCTGAGCCAGGGTTGAGGAGCAGCGTTAGTGTTTCAAGTAGGGCCGAGAGTCTCTCTGTGTAGTACGGGGAAGGACTCCATTCAAATCCAGGGACACGAGGGCTGCAGGCTCCGCTGCTCTTTATTACTTGGCAGTGCCAGTTTCGGAACTATTTGGCTCAGCATGTGCCTGGGTGTCCCTGCCCCAGGCTCGCTGTTGGTGAGGGCTTTGGAAACGTCCCTTCCATATTCAGAACTCTCCAATGGTTTCCCCTGACACACTTGGAATAAAATCCGCAGTCTTGACCATGGTCCACAAGGCCCCACAGGGCTTGGCTCATGGCCACCTCCCTGCTCCCTCTGCCACACACCACTAGCTGGCGCCTCTCCAGCCACAGTGGCCAAAGGCTCCTGGGCCGTGCCAAGTACACTCCTCCACTGGCTCTGCTCTCCACCCGGAGCACTCTTTCTCAGCTCAGCACATCTGTCCCTCACCCTTAAATGTTTACGCAGTTCCACCTCCTCACTGTACCCTCCCCGACCGCTTCATCTCCCCGACGGCACCAAGCCTGCTTTTCTCTTCTTCATGGTGCTCACCACTCCATTGCCTGTCCGTCTGATGATCCCTTTACTGTGGAGCTTCCCACACTCAACTCAACTCCAGAAAGGCAGGGGATTTTCCTGTTTCGGTCACTGTCACGGTCCCATCATCAACAGTGCTCACTTTTTTTTTCTTGAAAGAATAAGAGCTTTATATACTCTTGCATCTATGGGTGAAAGGGCCCTCATATATGGGTCGCCTGTGGCTGGTGTCTGTGACTGGGTACATGTGTACGGTGCGAGAGGCAAGGGGAAATGAATCTAAATACTTTTTATTCTCCTCCCATAGGAGAAAATTCTGGAGAACAAGGGAGGAGAATAATAGAAATATAATAAGGTAGAGTTGAAAGGGCCTTAGGAAATGGTTTCTGGATTTTTTCATCAAGAAAGATCTCTTTTTAAATGTCCTTCACGTGTTTTGTCAGCGCTTCCTAACGAAACCCTGTATTTTTTCAATAATTCATTGATTTTTCTCAATTATATTAATTAAAGTCACATGTAATGTCGATTAGAGTATCAGATCAAAATGAAAGTAATTAAGGTAATTTTGTGACCCTGAGATAATTCTTTCTGAAAACAAAGAGCTTGTACAGCCTCAGCTCCCACAATTCGATGCTTTCCACTGGACTCTCTGTAATTTTGTGGGGTTTTTGTTTTTGTTTTTGTTTTTTTGTTGGTTCCCTGAGTGGGGATCAAACCCAGACCACGGCGATGAGAGTGCCGAAGCCTAGCCACTACACCTCCAGGAAACCCCCTGTAATTTTAAATATAGCTCAAAGGCCCCCCCTTAGCATCGAAAATACTGTGACTTGGTCAAGGTCATAGCAAGTTATTGGCAATATTATTAGACTGGACTCGAGATGTCACGGCTCCCAAGTCAGTGCTCGGGGGTTGTATCTGAACACTTTCCCATGGAGTTTACTCTGTTAGGTCTGTTCATGCTATTGACTTAGAGGCCAATAGTAACTCCTAATAACTACTATTTATTAAATATATACCCTGTCTGTGCTGGGTGATTTTCCTAAATTTGATATGATTCTAAACATAAACTTTAAGTAGTTTTCCTTATTCTCATTTACACAAAAAGTAGTAGGAAAGGGCAGTAAAACTTGTTCAAGAGCTCATGGCTAGTGCGTGGCAGAGTTAGGATTTAAACCTAGGTTTTCTGGGTCTTTCTTAGTGAAGTAGTGGCTAGGATTTGGCGCTCTCAACGCTGCAGCCTGGGTTCGATTCCTAGCCAGGGAACTACCCCCAAATAAATAAATAAACCTAGGTTTTCCTTCCTTCTTTGTCACATCTTGCTGTCACTATATTCAGTGCCAGGTTCTTTATGTATTACTCATCTGTTGAGAGATTGTGCCCTGGAGAGGTGATCATTTAAAATTATTTCAATGATGGAATCCTTCCCCCAAATAGGTAGGTTACAAAAAACGCTGCCTCTTTAATGCACTGCTTTCTGAATCCAGGGTAGACAGGAGACACGTGTAGGAAAAATGTCTGGGGAGGCGGGTGGAGGTCCTCCAAGGTGACCTTTGAAACGTAACTTAGTTCTATAGTCACCCAAATCCCCTTACTTTCCCATGGCTTTTCTACCTCCTTCTGTAGTTCACCCTCATCTACACACACTATGTGTTATTTGTGTCTCATTGACCTGGGTGTCTAAGTGAGAATCACATTTCCTAGCTATCTTTAAGATCTGTACAATCTTATCTCGCTTGTAAGTTCCCTCCCTGAGGCTTAGCATGTGGAGAGCATCTCAAGCAACGGCCACAAACGTTTAGAAGCTATAAAGACCATGTCCATTGCCTAATGAATATTTGGTTTTTGATAGTGGACTCGTGACAAACACCTATCATTTGGATCCTAATTACTCCGATTTTCATTGAATTCTCCTTGGCTGCCGCAGGAGTTGATGTTCCAGGAAGTCCCTGCTGGGTTAAAGACATAGAGTCGTGTCTGGCACAGAGACGTTAAAAGGAAAACAGTACACTTGGTGCTTTTGGCGAGCTCCTATGTAACTGACAGATCTGTTGAGCTGGAGAAGCTTTGTTTAAGCGAGGAATAAGGAATGACTTAATTCATGTGACAGTCCAAATACGATATTTCCAAGACGGGCTGGGAGGGAGATGTCTGACCTTTTCTCTCCAAAGAAGGGAAGAAGTGTAGCTTGGTGGGAAGAGCACGAACTTCACAAGCAGAAAGACATGAATTTTTAATTCCAGTGTCACTGCTCATTATTATTATTGCTGATGTAAGTAATAACAAAAATAGTATAGTTTACCTTACACATATAGGCAGTGCTCTAGGTGCTTGCCTTAATTATCTTGTTTAATCACAACAATCCTATGATGTATTATCGTGATGTATCGTTAGTCATCCTATTTGACAAGTGAGAAGATGGAGGCTTAGAGTCATGGTCCTGGCAGAAAGCAGAATTAAATTCAGATGACTCCAATACAGAACTTCTAATGGAAATACTCCTTACCGGTGAGACAGGGATCAGGGGGCCGACAGAGGATGCTAAAGCACCGGAGACTGCAGCCCGGGTAAACTGTCTCCAGGGCCTGCGTGATCGAAGCTGATGTCATAGGGGCGTGCGGCCACAGCCAGCAATGCGGCCTCGAGTCACGGAGGAAGCGGAGAGGAGCATCCCAACCTGTCTCTCTCCCTTCTGATCTCCTGTCTATGCCTCTTGCTGACGAAACCCCATGGAAGCCAGAGGCAAGGTAGACTGATGGTGCTCTGCAGACCAGCTCTGCAGGGCACAGGCAGATTAGAGGGTGGGGAGAATGGGTTGGACACTTGGAAGAAACAGGGCGGGCCTCACCCAGAATGCGGTTTGGCTGTTGAGACGGATGCCACATATAGGCAGTGAGAGGGTGTGAAAAGGTTTCATTCACAAGATGAGAGTTTCTGGGAGAGCGAGGCAGCTCCCAAGCAGGTCTGAAATGGTCTGAAAAAGCAGGGAAAAGAGACTGACTTGTTACTTTTATGGTGGTTACGGGGTGGGGGCCAGTGTGAGGGTTCCCATGCTTGGTTTACTTTTCCAGCCAGTACCAAAGGAAGGGGCTCCCAGCCTTTCTGATCAGCTTGCCCAGATGTGAGGCAGAAAAAGAAGAGGGAAGGGTGAGTCTTAAAAGCTCAGACTCTTCATTATAAGGTGTCAAATGGAGATTAACCAGCAGAGAGAGGTTTAGGGCCCTGAATCTTAAAGCACTTAACTCTGAAGTGATGGAGCTGAGGTTTCAACGCGAGTCAGTCTTTGGCCCAAACTCATGCTTTTAACTACCACATTGACCGGCTTTGTTACATGGAGCAAATTACTCAGCCTCTCTGAGCCTTGGTTTTCTCATCCCTAACAGGGAAATCACATCTCTGTGCCTGGTACAGAACAGGTGCTCCTTTAATGACAGTTACAGTGGTTGCCCTTTTGTTTCTGTTCAGGCTGTTTTCGGTATTACTTCCTTCTCCCAGTTTGCCCATCACCATCAGGGCTGGGTACCCTGGTACCCTAGTGTCTCTTTGTGAAAAGACTGGCCCCCATTTCCCCAAGGCACATAGCCTTGGGCACCAAGCTAGTGCCTCTCTCTCAAGAGAAGGTTGAGACGACTCGCCTCGCCCAGTGAATCAGCAGACAGCGCCAACATCTCTCTCCCTGGTGACATTTGGAAAGGACAGTGCAAAGCTTCCCATCGTTCTGACACCACGGAAATGCGACTGAGGAACTCAGAACTGCACGCGGCCTCTCTCTATCCTTGGCTGTCAGTTTTGGTATATTGTCTTTCTAAGATGCTGGGTAGGAAAAGAAGTGAAATGGGCAGTTTTCCTTAGTGATCTTTTAATATCATGTGGTTCCAGAATTTTTCTCTAATACCACTCCAGCTCCCCATCCATGGCCCGGGAGGTGTTTTGGGCATAGTCTCAACTTAATTCATCTTTATTGAATTAAAACAAACTCAATAAAGACTGATTTTTGAACCAGTGACATACCAATTAAGCCACCAATGGCTTGCTTATGTGTGTGTGTGTGTTTTTAAATGAGGCCAATGAGACTAATTATAAAAATAAGGATGTTTCAAGAAGAATTTTGCTAGCAGCCATCTTTGCACATGTGGGAACTGAAGTCACTTCTGAAAGGTTCCGGGTCCCTGGATGCTGTGCATGTGCACAATTGATCAATCAGTCGCTCACATCAACCCCCCAGCTCAGACTGGGTAGGCAGTGGGCCTGCAAATGCCCATTCTTTCCAAGGGGCTGAGAACGTAAGGCAGAGATACCACTCAAAAAGCGGTGACAGTAACTTTTCTGGGAATTAAAAAAAAACAACTATTAAAAAAAAATCCTGGCATATGTCCTTCAGCCCGCAGTCCTGCTGTGGGTGGGAGCAGATGCTATGCTGGCTAAGTAAAAAGCACAACATGACGCGTTTTCTTTCTGCTTTTTAAACCAGAAAACACCATGCACTGCAGGCCAAAACAAGACAGGTGGCATCCATTCGAATTGGAAATGAGGCCCTGAGATAATAGCCTGAGGGACCCACTGTGGCCAGCGTCAAGGGAGTGGCTCCGGGTCACAGGGCTCATAGGGCTCATTGTTTTTCTCATTTAATGAGCAGACTCCATAAAATGTACAGCTCCTGATGTCGCTTTGATTCCCTAAATTTTATTAATCGTTCCTTTGTGTACTCTCCTTTGCACAACTTGCTTTTGATGAACCACAAGTGTTCATCGTAATGGGACAGGGCTTCCTCTCACCATGACCCTGGGCTTTCCGCGAAGTAATGGGAGAAGAAGTGGTTCTGGGTGGGATGATTCCCAGAGTCTGGGAAGTTCCGGAAGGGCTGTGTCACCTCCTGGGCACAGCCTATCCGCGTGAGGGGATCCTGAGCAGCAGGGGGAGTAGAGTTGGAGTTTAGAGGGGAAGAGAGCCAGAGAGCCTCCCACCACCTCCTGACAGGAAGAGGCAGAATAGTGCGGTGGGGGAGGTGAGCGCTGGGCCTTCCTGACCTTCCGTCAGTGTCCACTTGTCTGCTTTGTCACACCCTAGCATGACACACACAGCAGTCCCTTGTTGCTCCATCCTCCTAGCCCCTTGCTTCAGGCACAGCTGGGTGGAGAGTTGGAAGTTGGGGAACGAGATCCCTGTTTCAGCTTTCTGCCCTTTCACACAGTTTCTCGTCTTTATATACACCCCCTACCCCCAAGAACAATACACCCCCGTTACTGGCACTCTGGACTCAGTGAGGAGCTCCTCCATTGGAGGAACGCTGTGACTTAAAGCCTCAGAGCCTGCTCCTGGTGCGGGGCACCCTCCGCCCGGGGAATGGTAGCGGTGTTTCCACCCCACCTTCCGCGCTCACCACTGAAGCACAGGGGGCGTGCATTTCGGTCATCGTGAAAGAGCTGGTTTGGGAATTATCTGGGAGCCGGGACTCTCTTTCTGTTTCTCAGAACCCCTCAAATTAAGCCACAAAGACTCAGGGTTAGGCAGTGTGGCCTCATGCAAGAAGAAGGGCAGCTGATGCATATAATGACACCCAAAGTTTTCATATATATTTTTTAAATGTGTATATATCTTTTTCTTTTTATTATTAGGTTTATTGGGGTGACATTGATTAGTAGAAATTACATAGGCCCCAGGTGTACAGTTCTACAGTGCATCGTCTATGTGTTGTGTTATGTGCTCACCACCCAGAGTCAGTGCTCTTTCCGTCCCCGTATGTGCTGACCTGGTAGTTGCCACTCTAGCGGTCTGTCCCAAAGAGGAAGTGTTCAGTAATGCAGACAAAGCCTTACGTGTAAAAATGTTTATTGTGCTAATGTTCTTGTTTAAGCTCGGAAAGTAATTATTCTAAGAGCTGGCAAATAATTTCTTTAAGAGAGCAAACAGCGTTGGGTGAGGAGCACAATGTCTGGGGTCATTACGGTTATGAGATGGTGACGCTCTTTGTTGACAGACAAGCACAGACACCTCTCTGCCTGTGATGTTTGTGAGAACCTGGTAGTTAGAAAAAGCTGACAATGGAACCGAGGGGAATGGGGAACGGAGCATCAGGAAGTGGGTGGCCGAGGAGCTGCAAGGAGTGTCTGGGCGTATGGGTAAGTTAAGGAAGCCTCTATCTACATGAGTGTATTTAAATGGGGGAAAGAGAAAGGAGACAAGTTGGATGGGGAAGACAGAGTGGCGTCTACCTGGTCCTCTGGCGGAGCTCAGGGAGGTTATTTTCACAGAGGAATTCTAGGGCCCTGCTACTCAAAGCGTGGTACTGGAGCCAGTAGCATCAGCCTCACCGGGGAGCACAGAGGCCCGCCCGGGACCCTAGGGATGGAGAGCTGTATTCTAACAGGTCCCAGGTCATTTGTATGCACACTGACGTTTGGGAAGTGCTGCCCTTGAACCCAGGGTATCTAAGTACATCTCAGAGAGTGAGAAAGAGCAGCGTCTCCCATGTCTGCCCAGAGCACTGCCCCAGGTTGGGACATGGAGTACAGAAGGGGACCGCCTGGTGCCTTGGATTCTCACGGAAGGAGGCGTGGCAGTTAGACTACAATCCTCAAGCAATTTTTCAGACAGTGGGGACCAATGGAAAGGACTGAGAGAAAAATGTGCAAGGATTTTTTGAGAATAAACATGAGATGTGCTGGGAGGTCCCCAAAATAACAGAGGTTCAGAGAAAGTGGGAGATCTTGTATTACGCAGAACCTTTCTTTGTGTTCGCGTGCCGACAGGGCCACCTCACAGTCACAGGCTGGAAGGGCCTTGGAAAGCCTGGTGTGGCACGTGCAGCTAGTGTGAGCGTTGCTAGGAGCAAAGCATACAGACAAGGGGAGAGTATATTGCCAAAGATACCATTTTTAAAATATGCTTAGAAACATCGCTCAGAAGGAAGTGCTCCTCCGTTTAACCACTGCATGATTTCAGATTTTGCTTCCATACATTTTTGTACTTTGCCAATTTTCTACAATTTAAGTAGAAGAAAATGTAGACAAAACGTAAATAACGCCTGCTTCTGAGGGATAATGGTGTGCATCGATTCCCGCCTTCCTCATATTTTTCTGTACCTTTGTCCGGAAGCACGCGATGTGCACTCAGGAGACCGGTGTCCTTAACAGCTGTGTGTGTCCCATAGTTTGGTGACCTTATCCAACCTCTCCTTGCTCATATGTAAATAGGACACTATCACAGACCCCAGCAGATGTGAAGATGGTGAAGGGGTGTGGGGGACACTGTGAACTGGACCGTGTGACACAAATGTGCTTCCCAAGGCTGGTCGTGCGGGTCACGAGAGCCTGTCCTCCGAGCTCTTCCAGCTCCTGCCCTGGGACGCACACTGGGAGGTCAGAGGAAGAGAGAGCGGCTTCAGGAGAGCCTCCAGCCTCACCAGGGACCTTCATCTCCACAAATGAGTGACATGCAGGCCCAAAGTTCTTCTTTCCCTTCGGCCAATTTGACCGAGATAGAATTTCCAAACTCTTCTCAGCAAAATGCCACTTGCCATTTGTTAGGAAAGAGTCGCATCTCTTCATTAATGCCATTAAGGTTGGGCCGTGGTGTTTTCCATTGGGTTCTCATTGTGTGGTGTGACAATGGCATTTTTTAGGCAAGTTGTGTGGGTTTTTCTATGAAGAAGTATAATCCCAGATTCAGACAAGAGCAACAATAGAACAAACAACGCCCCCCCCGCCCCAAGGATACATCTTAAATCAGACTAGGTCTCTGAAATCACACTAGTTACAACTAACAGAGTAGTCCGTAAGGCCAACTCAACATAACTGGAACAGCCTTCTCCCCACAGCGATGGAAGTGTTCTGCTAGAGATACTTACATGTCCAGCCACCTTGGTCCTGCCAGCCCAATGCGTGTTCATGTAAGTCTGTGAGCCCAGAAGCATTTTGACCTGCAGTCGGTGGTGCCACAATTCAGGACGATCAGTAGGCTGCTCAAAGAGCCCCCATGTCCCTGCTGTCTCCTAATATGAGCACAGACACAATGTGGCCACCTGAAGGGAGCTGGCTTAGATGGAGGCTTGGCGTTGGGTTCCTCCAGTGTCTGATGACCATGCAAGAAACCTCGTGTGACCAAAGCTTCTACTGACTCCACTTCTAAATTTTGCCAGAGAGGATCCAGGGCAGCATCAGCTTTTCCTCCCAGTTTTAGGCAGATCACTTGCTTTGCAGATGTGGGATGTCAGGCCTTTTGTTAAGATAGGGCTCTATAGCCCAGCTCTCTGACTTATTTCTTAATGGCCTGGATCCTTGATCCAAACACCAGTGAGGTTGTTCGTGACTTATTTGCCCTTGTTAGTATCATCGGCTTTGACAGGCCGTAGTCAATGTGGTGATCAACAAATATTGACTGAGCTGGCTCTCCCGGGGCTGGGCTCAGCGGAGCAGAGACTCAGAGAGGCAGCTGGGGAGGAGGGGCCTGCCAGGGGGTGGGAAGTGACCAGGGACTTGCGCTGACACACAGACAGACCATTAACTCCCGACCCAATAAGGTGAAGAGGACAAGACAGGCTTTTCTTTTTTCTCCCACATCCTTGTCCATCAGGCTTCATGCTGCCCTCTTACTACTAGTTTTCTCATTCCAGGATGTATGTGATGTTAATTTTTGCTAGTTTGTATCTGCATTTGAAAAGAACATAGGTCTGTAGGAGAGGGAACACAGTGTATTTTGCCCTGAATGGGGCTTTGGCCTTCTGCGACTTGAGGAGAAAAGCCTGGTGCATATGAACAGATCGAACACATCGTACAAAAACGAATGCGAGCTGTATTTTTAGTGACTGTCATTATTTTTCAGGCATTGAGATGGGTGCTTTATATGCAAATTTTTGAGAATGTAATGTAGCAGGATATGCAAATATGACCACATTATTTATTTTCACTGCTCAAAAGAAGCAAGCTCTTCATTCCTGGGGGATGGGAGGCCATTGCTTCTCCTCTTAAAGACTTTGTTGTCTTAGGAAAGATAAAGCCGCTCTTTGGTGGTGATGGGCCATGGGCTTTGTGAATCTCCCAGCACTTCTACCCTAGAGCTACTCCACCTCCTCATGAAACCAAAAGTAGGAGATGTGCTTTTTCCCCACTTAGGGCTGAGAAAGAAAGGCTCAGGGCAGAGGAGAGTAGAGTTCTCCAGGGATCAGGATAAGGGAAGAGGGATGGTTGTTGGAGCATTGAAAGAATAGGAAAACTTGAGCCCCTATGAGCCCAGCACTCTAGAAAGTGTTGTACCTTGGGAGGAAATGGCTGAGGGTAGCATGAGGGTGCTGGAACCCAAAAGCATTGAGGCCCCAAGGCCAGCAAGGCATGCAGGGAGTGTGGCCACCAGCAGGGCCACCTGCCTTGGACAAGGTTGTGTGAGTCTGGCGAGAAGCATCTTCATGGGTGCTCTTGGTAGACTGATAACCCAAGGCCTCTCCCCTGGGTTTCCTTGATTATTCCCAGATAACCAGGTCAAGGGGTCAGGACCTATAGAAATGTGACAGATATTCAACTGCTCGTGACATTGGTGAACGGAGAATTGAATCTGCATTTGACATGATTTAGAAAAAAATGAAACAACAACAATAGCAACAGCAAAAACCATGCCAATCCAGAACAAGCAAAAATAACTCTACATTTTGAAATCAATACATAGGTGGTAAAACTATAATGAGAAGCAATGGAACAATTATAAGGCAAGCCATATAAAAGGGTGGGTAATGTGATGGGGAGTAGCCTTCTAAGTAGAATTCAGATAATCAATAAATAATATTTTAGTAAAGGTATTTCCCAAATATTACATAGGACAAACTTATACTTAAAGAATTATTATTTATCTGAAATTCAATTCCTGTATTTGTATTTGGTAAACTGACCACTCTACTTCTAAGGTGCTAGTAATGCTCTATTTCTTAACCATGGCTATTCTATATTTTGACAGTGGTCTTCACTTCTTTTTGAAATGTACATATATGTTATATATGCTTTTCTGCATGTATGTTATCTTTCACTATAAGTGTTTGTTTAAATGTTCTCACTCCTCAAATATTGTGGAACAATTTGTAGCCATTATAAAAACATCATCTTATTTATCCTGACCCTTCTACTTCCTCCCCTCCCCCACAAATGTAAGAAATGTACTTATATCCCATTACAGATGAGGCAACTGAGACTGGAAAGTTAAATAAAGTTTCCAAGGTCACGGAGCTGATCAGTGTTAGAATCACGTTTGAACCTGAGTCTGTCAGACCCCGAAGTCTATGCTCCCAATTACTGTAAAATGCCTATGTCATGCAACAAAAAATCAGCATAGACCGAAATCTCCTGGAGCTCACAAGAAACTTGCAAACATGCTTGTCTTTGGAGCAAGAGATGGTCAGGTCACTCTGACAATGGGAGTAATGAGTAAAAGTTTTATATCAGAGAATAGAGAGTATCAGCAGACACACCGGCGCTGAGATATCACATCTGTTGGAGTTATCTGACAAGGATTTTTTTTAAAAGCCATCATAAAAAGGCTTTGACAAGCAATTATGAACGTACTTGAAATAATGAAAAAATAGAAAGTCTCAGGAAAAAAAGTTATATACATAGAGAGAAGAACCAAGTGAAATTTTAGAAACCAAAAATGCAATAACAAAATAAGAAATGTAATGTGGTTCATCAGCAGCATGGGGAGGACAGAGAAACCTGAAGATAGAACAGTGGAAATTACCAACCTGAGTAGCAGAGAAAACATAGACTAAAAAGGAGAAAATGATCAGAACCTTTCAGGGACCTGTGGGACTATCGCAAAGGATCTGACATTCCTGTTATCAGAGAGGAGAGAGAGGGTGGGACTGGAAAAGTACTCAAAGCAGTAAGAGCTGAAAGCTCCCCAAATTTGGCAAAAATTGGGAAATATACAAATTCAAGAGGCTGAGAGAATCTCAGACATAATAAATCTAAAAAAATCCATACCAAGACATATTATAATCAAACTTCAGAAAACTATAGACGAAAACAAAAATACCCTAAAAGAAATGGAGCTAAACACCACTTTACCTACAAGTGGGGGGCGGGGGTGAGGGGACAATTTCAATGACCGCGGGGCCCTTATCAGAAACCAGAATGCAGGCCAAAGTGAAGCGGCACATTTTTCAAAAGCTAGAAAAAAATAACTATCTTCTGAATTCTATATCCTGTAAAATTATCCTTCAGGATAATGAAGACTTTCTTAGAAGAAGGAAAGCTAAGAGAATTTGTCACTATCAACCTACCCTAAAAAGTGGTGAACAGCAGTTCCTGAAACAGAAAGGAAACAGTGAAAGAAGAAATCCTGAAACATCCGGAAGGAAAAAAGAAGAAAAAGAGTAAAAATATGAGTAAATATGATAGACTTTCCTTCTCCTCTTAAGTTTTAAAATTATATCTGTCTGTCAAAGCAAAAAGCATAACATTATCTGATGTAGATTTTAATGTATGAGAGGAACTATTTGAGACAATCATCATATAAATAGTGGCAGTGTGGAAATAGAGGGTGGTATAAGATTTCTATACTTTACTCAAACTTGTAAGACGTTGGCACAAGTAGATCTTTGTGATAATCTGTGTCTTGATTGGTGATGGTAGTTACAGAAGTCTATACATGGGGCAAAATGGAATAGAACTACACACATACATTGTACCCATGTCCATTTGTTGGTTTTAATATTGTGTTATAGTTATGCAAGATGTAACCATAGGGGAAATTAGGTGAAGGGCACATGGAAACTCTGCTTTACCTTTGCAATTTCCTGTAACTGTAATTATCTCAAAATAAAAAGTTGAGAAAGAGAACAGAGGGCTGCAATTCTCCTGTTTTTCCTGTTGTAGTTATTTGACTTTAGGGTGTCTAGGAAAAACCCAAGTTGTTTTAAGATGTCTGAGTGAAGTTCTGGCTGGATAGAGACCACACTAATTGAACTGAGGCGTCTGTGGGTCAGCCTGAATCAAGGTAATTTTATGTCTGGAACACATGTTGGTTTCCTATGGCCTTCCAAGGGAATTGGTATATTGATTTTTATTTACCTAGCCATATGTGGTCAGGACATGGTTTATTTTTAGAGATATTCTCGCCCTCTCTGCAGCAAAAGACCTGGAGGGGCTAATGGAAAGGTCCACGGGCCCGATTTCCCGGAAGGACAGGTCACAATATAAGTCTCCTTTGAATTCCTTCCTTCCGACTTGAGCTTCTGTGCCCACGGTGGCCTGGTCTGTCCTGATAATGTGCACACCATATACACCCAGACCCTCTGGGAGTCCTCTCAACTCTATCTCCAAACAATATTTCGAACTTTTCCACTCCTTTCTTTATCCATGGCAACCCTCCTTTCCAAGTCACCACCGTTGCCTGTGTGGATAATCTCAGTATCCTGTTCGTGGTCTTCTCTCTTCCATCTTGCCCCTTACAATCCATGTTCCATCCATCAGTCTGAGGGATGCTCTAACAGTGCGCGTGTCACACCACTGCTTCGCACCTTGCGTAGGTCCCCTTGCCCTTGGAGTAAAATTTGCACCCATTCCCATGGCATGCAGGGTCCTGCATGACCCGACCCTGGCCCGTTTCTCTGACCTCATTTCGGCATAGGTCCACTGGCTGCTTTTCTGTTTCCTGACCATCCCAGCTCTTTTGCAGCTGAAGGCCTCGCCCTTTCCTCCCAACGGGCCTCTTCTTGCAGCTCTTTGTGCAGCTGGCACTTCCTTATCCTTTGATTCCAGTTGAAGTGACTTATGTCCAAGTGGACTTGTTTGACCCCTTTGTAAAGCAACTCCCACCCCATGACTCCCCATGATATCAAGCTATTTAATTTTTGTAGCATGTATTTACTCTCTAATGATCTTATTTGTCTTCTTGTTTATTGTCTGTCATTCTCCTAGAAAGTAAGCTCCATGAGGTCAGGGACTTTGCATCCCTTATTCACTGTAGTAGCCCTGACTCAACAAGTATTTGTTCAAAATATGAATAAATAAATGAATGAACGAATGAAGAATTATAGACTATCAGAGCTGGCAGGAACCTTCTGATTGATAACAAGTCCCCTTGGAACATTGGAAGATGTTGAGGAGCGAAGATAATGACAATACTTTGACACATGTGTGCAGCACCTTTGAGTGTACAGAACATTTTGAATCATTGTGCCTCCATGTAACAGACAAGAAGCAGTGAACGTCCTTAGGGTCACAGAGATCGCAGCAGGCAAGAGCCTGGAACTCGGAGAGCACAGTTCAGCTTCTCGGCACACAGGCGTCCGGCAAAGTGCTTTGGAAAAGTGTCCCCATTGTTGTCAGCAGCTGTGCAGCTTTCTCTGTTTACCCAGCAGCAGGGGCCCCAGCTGGTCTGCATCAGGCCCCGTCACCTGAATATATATTTATATATGAGCATATTACATGGCTGGATATTTTCTGGACACACACACGTGTATCTACGGATACACGTAAAATGGATACATGTTTTAAGGAAGGAAAAAACTGCATTAAAATTGTAATACTCAATATATACTGATAACAAAAGATGAATACAAGTCACATTTGACTTTTGCAGTTGCAAGAGGTGCTCAAAGTGGTTACTGTCAGTATTTATGTAGTAATAATAGAGATCATCTCTTAAAATGTGTGTACACACACACATATATATATATATATATATACACACATACACATATATATACATGTATATGTGTGTGTATATAAATATGTATATATGTGTGTGTGTGTGTGTGTGTATATATATATATAAATATATATATATAGAGAGAGGCTGTCTGGAAATTATCCAGCCATGTAATATACTTACATATAAATATAAATATATATATATACACACACACACATTTCAAGAGAACATATATGCACATTTCAAGAGATGTTCTCTATGTATTACTTTTCAGAGTTGAATTGAATTACAGTAACAATGTGTAGTATGACGTTCACTCAAAGAATGGTGTTAATCAAATGCTAGTGTCACCCTGCGACAGACTACACTGGTGATACTTCAGGAAGAAATTGAAACGGCATGCACAGTGATACAAGTGGACACTTGGGTCAACATTGTTCAAGGAATAGTTTGCCATAATCAGAAGTGTCTGGATGCTGATGGTCACCACTCTGAGCACCTCTTGTAATTGCAGAAGTCAAACGTGACTTGTAGTCATCATTTGTTATTGGTGTATATTGAGTATTACAATTTTAATACAGTTTTTTCCTTTCTTAAAATGTGTGTACATTTTTTGCACCCTCTCTCTCCATGTAGATATCATATAGATATATATCTCAAAGCTAAGAAAGAGAATTTCCTAGGGAGGAAAGAGACTTCAGGAAGCAATGGAGACATGCCCATGTGATGCAGTGGGAAGAGAAAAGCAGGAAGGTAGATGGCATTAATAAATAAATAGGAGCATTTTTAAATTGAGCTGGTGTCCTGGAGGCTTCAGTTTGCCAATTCCTGAGCATCTGTCCACCCATTCCAGAGAACGTTCCAAGCAGGACCCGGCCTGGGCTCCCTTGAGCGCTTCCTGCTGCCTCTGTGACCCTGCGTGGTGCTGCCAACACAGAGAGGTGTGCCCTCTGAAATCTGGCTGCCCTGCTGCTGCGCTGTGGTCTCCCACATGGCCCTCTGTTTCCTCCGTCTTCTTAAAAGATGAAAGGATTTAAAAAGGGACTGCTGTTGTTATTCTCCTATTTCAAAAGGGTCATGGTATTCGAGTGACTAGCAATCCCTGTTTGCAAAAAGCATTCATTTGAGCGAGAAGGTTGCCACAGAAATTCCACATGCATATACCTTTAATCATGTGGCAAATTACCTTATTAACCACCAGGGAGTCTAGCCTTATTATTTAATTAAACCATCTCTTTTCTTCTTATTAAAACCACATGGGTTTTCACTTCTGTGTGGTTTTAGATTCTTTTTCCCTTCTTTGGATGTCTTTGTAATAATAGCGGCATAAAAGAATTTCTGTTATTTTGTGATGATGACTGAAGAGCCAGCAACATTAAATGGAAGGAGGGGTATGGTGGAGACAGTCTGGATAGGCTCATGCTGGCCAGTGACGCAACAGCCACTTGGGTGGTACGCAAGTCTGAGACGTGTACCCGTCGCTTACTGCTTTCTCTCGCCAAAACATCTGGAATACAAATCCTGTCATTAGGCAGCCCACATGTTAGAAAAACAAAAGGACAGGGAAAAAAAAAAAAAAGAAAAGAAAACCCAGACCCCCAAAATGGCTGGATAAAGCCTCATTATTGGTGGTAGGAAATTAGACATTTAAGGTTATACTTCAAAGCAACTATTTTTATTACAAGAGGCTCCACATTTTGATTTATTGGGCAGCAAAACAAGATTGTGACAAATAGTTCCACCTCAAAGAAAAAACCAATCAGGGCTCTAAGAAGTCATATATTAAGTAGCTTTAAAAAAAGTTTGTCACAACAGTGGTTGTAATGATGCAAATTGTATGCGTCCACTCATAGATCCAAATGCAGGGCTGCTTTAGCACACATGCCTAGAAGAATAAATAGTTTAATCTCGTGGGAATTTTCTCTTTATCAAAAGGAAGCATTAAAAATTTATAAAATGAAACAGCTGAGATGCTTAGTAAGTCTGTGCTACTTTTCTTCAAGGGTCAGCACTAAACAGGGTCAGTGTACAGTCCTATATTTCAGTCTGAGCTGTACCATTCAAGACAGATGCTTGTAAATATGTAGGATGGGTTCTGAGGCAGCCCTGAAGATAATTAAAGAATAAAACATAGGGGTTTTGAGACAAAGCTGAAGGAATTTAGAATGTTCAACCTTGTTAAAAAGAAAACCAACCTAGAAGGTTAGGTTATTAACCATTTTAGGTAGAGGAAGCAGTCAATGTTGCATTGAATGGTGACTACCTTGACCCGTCCCATCTGGAAAGGAGCTTTTTTCTACAACGTGGACAATTCTGCTTAATTAACTCAGAGGAAGGCTTCCGTGAGGGTGTATGTTCTTGAATCTAGAAAATGAGTTTCTTAGGCAGGCTGGAAAGTTGTCTTCTCTGTAGCTCTCTGAATGGAGAAGCACTTGTCTTCCTGGTGTGGGAGCAGGACTTAGTGGATAGAGCAGAGGCTGTGATGTGCGGCTCAGAGCTTGCTTCCAGTCTCAGCTCGGTACTAATGAACCCCGTGACTTCCAGCCAAATCACTAACTTCTCTCGGCTTTGGTTTATCATCTATGAACTGAGATCGGACTAGGTGATCTAAAAGATCTCATGCAGCATATTTTGATTTTAGGAGGAGGACAGAATGACCATAGGAGAGCAATAAGGTCCTTCTTCATTTTATGATGAGTCTGCTTGCTTGGGAGGGGAGTGTGAGTATATGTGCATGGGTGTGTGTTGGGGAGGGTGGATGGCTGGCTGTATTGAGGGAGGGAGAGGCGACTCTTTGCATCACAAGTATGTTCATAAAACTATCAGTTTAATTTAAAATTATGTAAATTACTTTAGTTCTCAAATGCCATGCCAAGGAATTCCAAAGGTGAGTGCTTTGTCAATTGAACAGTTACTGCTACATGTGTGTGTTTTGTAAGCATATGTTATCTTTTGTTGGGGGCCTCCTGCCATTCTAAATGCCATGTTCAGCTGCCTAACTGAG
Organism: Lyroderma lyra; assembly: GCA_004026885.1. Classification (NCBI taxonomy): domain Eukaryota; kingdom Metazoa; phylum Chordata; class Mammalia; order Chiroptera; family Megadermatidae; genus Lyroderma; species Lyroderma lyra. Next base: position 92,361 of record PVJL010005821.1, read on the forward strand.
TAGTGTATGAGTTAACTGCTAGGATAATCTAGCATTGAGTGCTTCCACAGTCTGGGCTAATAACAGGGATAATGGAGCTTCAACAAAATGAGCCTGCAATGCTGCAGGATGCTGATGTACTTTTAAGTCATCATAAGATAAGAAACCTTTGCCCCGTATGCTTTTTTAAAATTTGGTTTTAATGGTGCTTTACTGAAGACCAAGTCTTTGAATAGTTAGGAAGCCCTCAATAAATTTTTATTTATTGATTGGACAGCAGGTGAGGTACATTTCTACTAACTAGAAAATTGGACTTAATGGAACATCCCAGCTCACTCACTGTCGTTATTGTGGGAAACAAGGGATAGCAAGCAGGAAAACACACTCTAGAAACAGTTGGCCATGCGAACAGCTCATTGTAAAACATTGCCCTGGGAGCCCTTCGTAAATCAAAACTGGTCTCTAAAATTAGCCAAGCACGCCCAGGTCACAGAGAGTCTTTCCGAGACAGGATCCTGGCGGGTGAGAAGAAAAGAAGCTGGTGTGGTGCTATCACGTCCTACAGTGACTCCCCCACATCCATCAACTGACAATTGCTGGACTCCCAACTCTGGACTTCAAAACATTTGGAAAATGTTCATAAACATGTTCAGAATCCCATGGTGTAAGTAAAACATTTTTATAAGATTATAAAATAAAGAAAACTGGCACACGTTTTGTTTGAACAAGTGTGTTAGTGATTCCTTTTCCTAAGGTGAGGGACTCTTAAACAGGTCTTGGTAATTGCTCTTAGAGAGTTTGGCCTCTTAATTTTTGAAAACACAATAAAATACATGCAAATCTCTAAACCTCATAGATGACAGCCCCTAAACCTCAGACGTACGTGGGGAGCATCTGAAGGAAAGACGGCTCTGCTCAGGCTATAGTTTGAGAAACAGAATTAAAAAGGAGACAATGGGGTTCTCGCTTTGATCTTTGCTTATGTGGAAACAGGGTTTCTTTATTTGAAGAACCCCCACAGGCTTCTCTAGGAGGGAAGTAGGCCAAACCCTTAATAAACTAGTTGTTTCCAGAAGAATAAAGCATAAAATGTATTGTTGTGGCAAATTCATATTAATTGCCACTATTAACAGTTAAACACTTAAAAGGAAAGAAAGGGTGGGAAACAATTACTTTTTTGTGGCTAGAGACAATAGAAATTATACATAATTTTCCCCTCCTCCTTCTTAAGGAATTTCCTAAAGCCTCAGGAAACCCCGCGTCTGCTGGGATTAGAACATGGGTTGGGAAGACAGAAAGAATTATTGCTTGAGGAAGTTGTAGCCAGAGACCCTCATTTTCCTCCTCTGGCCTTTGTTTACTCATTCCTGTTAGTGAGGGCATCAGCTGAAGTAAACAGTCTTGGAAATGAGAAGTTGAAGCTCTTCTCAAGGGCGTTGGGAGGATGGGTGTTTTTTTCTTCCAGAAAAAAGGAATAGAAGGAGATTTATTTAAGCAGTAAGTCATGGCTCTCAGATAATGGGTAGTCATGGAGTTGGTCCCCATGTTTTCAGTATGACCAAGCATGGAGAGGAGGGGGAAGAGATCAACATTGCTTTAGGGCAAAATTGCTGACATTCCTGAAATAGCCCCAGATTCCTAACATCCCAATAAGTAAGAATCAAGTTCACTGGCTTGTGAAGAGGACCCACTATAGCCTTCAATTCTTTGTTACCTTGACTTTTAGCTCATTGTCCTGTCTGACCTTCTCTTAAACCAAAGAGGATTGATTGCTGATTTGACCATTGTTCTCCGCACATAAAGATGTCAAGGGTCAAGATTTGTAGCTATAGAGAATCCAAGGTTCAAGGAAAAGCTAAAGGAGGCTCTATTCCCATAGTTAATATTTAGACATGTAAAGACAGTTAGCATTTAAAAGTAATCTGAAAGAAAAATCAAAGGAAGTGAGATTTGTAATTGCCCTGTTAAGATGTTGAAGGGTTCCAGAGATGACAACTGTGAAGATTAATAAGCAGAAAGCTCATTTAAATTGGGGCTGGGAGGGCTTGTAGGGTGGAGGTCTCAGGCCCTAGCACTCATCAATTATCCCAAACAAGAAGAGATGTGCTTTCAGCAACAGGAAGAGCTTTTTCTACTCTAGTTCTACAGCGGGAGAGGGAGGGTCTTCTCCCCCAGCAACCACTTAGCCAATGAAACACTGTTACAACTTAGCCATGAAAAGCCACTACTCTATAAACTCCCAGTTCCCTCCAATTGAGTCTTTGTTTATAACAGCCCCTCTGAACTCCCCATTTATTCCTTTGTTTTCTGGGCTTGCCCATGGTTCAACATTAGACCGTATGTCCCAAATTGTAATTCTTTATTGTTCCTGAATAAACCCATTTTGCTGGAAAAATAGCCAGCTGTTTAAGGTCACAACACATAATCTAAAAACCTAGGACTTCCTCAGGGTCCTGGTGACAGGATGTGTTTGTTACCTAGCAATAATACGCATCAATTTGGAGTCCAAAGTCCCTTTTCCAATTCATCAAGAATCATTGTACCCTCTAGGAGTCCATGATAATATTGATGGAAGAGTTCCATTTTATGGATTCTAAGTTTCAAGAAAGATGTAAAGGGAAGGAAAAAAAAAACCAAAAAGCTCAGAGTCACTTACAATATTAAAAGTAAAATTATATAAAGGCAAATGTTAGTTTTTTAAAAACAGCACAACAAATATCAGAAGATATCTTTCTTGCATTCGAAAGTGATTGTTACAAGCTTTTGTGCAGATATATATTTTTTAATTCCTTTGGATACATACCTAGGTCTGGGATGTGTATGTATATAAGATCCTGCCAATCAGTTTTCCAAAATGACTCTTGTCATTTTGTATTCCTGACAGCAATCTATGAGGATTCCAGTTGTTCCACATCCTTGACAATAACTGTTATTGTTGATCTTTAAGTTCATCCTTTCTAGTAGATGTATAGTGGTTACTTACTGTTAGTTTTAATTTGGACTTCCTTAATGTTATCAAGCATCTCTGTATATACTTATTATCTGTTCCCAGATCTTTGTTGGGAAATTGTCCAACTTATTATATATTTTATTGCCTATTTATCTTACGGGGTTATTTGTCTTCTTCTTATTGAATTCCAAGAGTCCTTTGTCAGATACATGTTGTGCAAATATTTTCTGCCAACCTGGAGTTTGCTTGTTCATTTTCTTCAGTATCCTAGTTAAGAGCAAGTTTTAAATCTTGATGAAGTACAATTTATCACTTAGCTTTCTTATGTTTCAGTTTAAGAAATCTTTCCCTAACCCATGATCATAAAGATTTTCTACTATATTTTCTAATCGAAGTGTTATTGCTTTGGCTCTTATATGATCCATTTTAAGTAAACTTTTGTATATCATGAGATAAAGATTGAGGCTTTTTGTTTGTTTTCATATAACTATCCTATTGTTCCAGCAACATTTGTTGAAAAAACTATGCTTTTTATCATTGAATTATCTTGTACTTTTATCAAATTCAATCCTAATCCCAGCAAGTATTTTCTTTCTTTTTTTAACAGAAACTGACTAGCTGATTCAAAAATTTATATGGAAATGCAGGAACCCTGAATAACCCAAACAATAATGGAAAAGAACCAATAATTTTTTTATCTTAGTTTACCATATTTTAAGACTTATAATAAACCAGACAACAAGGTATTGGCATAAATAGACATACAGAACTATAGAACTCAGAAAGAAACTCACACATTTATGATTAATTAGCTTCTGTTTAAAAAAATACTTAAAACAATTTTGATTTATAATTTCCCTCTAATGAGTCACAGTGGCATCAAATAATCCTGAGTTTGTTACCCCCACTTGCTTATGAAAAGTCTTTAGGAGCTCCCTGGTGGTGTAGTGGCTTAGGCTTCAGCGCTGTCAATGCTGTGGCCTGGGTTCAATTCCCAGCCAGGGAACCACCCACATTAAAAAAAAAAAAAAAAAAAAAAAAAAAGATCTCTAGTTTTCCCACTCTGCACAGCCCCCTTAAAGTGTCTTTTTTCTAAGTATTTCTTGTTTTTTCTAAAGAGACCCTCCATTTCTTGTAAATAGCATGAGAGCCATCGTTTGTCCCTCAGTCTGTGGCATGAATGCCCTCTCTGCCTTATCTGTATCTTCAGTCCACTGTCCTACCATTCGCCCCACTGGTGCTGTGTATAAATGCCCATCCATGTTCCTTAGGAGTGCCACCTTCCTGCCTCCAATGTTGCTGTCGGTTTTCCAAGTGTTAGGATAGCCAGGTCCCATGTAATGATGGGGAGACTGACTTTTCTCTCAACTCAGGGACTCCTAAGCTTAAAGCCACACTGTCATGGCCCAGAGTCTTCACAAATTTTCTCAGAAATCCAGCTTCTTCAATCATTGTTATAACCCTACTCAACACCAACCGGGGAAAAGGGATGGAAAGTGGGTAATAGTCTCTCCTCCCTGCGACCTGTCTCTCCATGCTCTCTCAAGGATAGGGAAAATGAAAAGCTCAAATAAATGCACAACCACTCTCGACCTTCTTCCTTTGCTTTCGACTGCTAAAACAAAATATTCCATGCCTATCAACTCAAAGCAAATGAATGCTAGAAATAATAATTATCATTATTAACATTATGGAGTCTTTCTGAATAATAGTTATACCAGCCTAGCAGTTCTGAATATTGATTGGCCATTTTAGGTGCAAATGGAATTCTCTGCTTATCATCTTACAGCCATGGAAACTGAGACAGGAAGTGATTTTATCTGTGGTCATGTAACAAGGAAGTGGTTGCTGGACTCAGATACTGTGACCCTGAAGTCATCACTATACAAGCTCCGATAATAATCACGATACACTGATTCAGTGTTCACTCATTTAGTCAAAGGCAAAACCTCTTTAGGGAGGCAATTCTTAGTTCATTCTGGTATTTGAACAAAGCAAATGATCAGCTCAATCAAAATGGTCACAGTAGTGGCCCTCCATGGACTCCATTAGGAGTGTCACAGGTTTCTATAGAGCATTTCTTACTAGTAATTTTATGGCTTTGAAGTAATATTTTAGCAAGAGAGGCTGTCATGGAATGCTGGGAGACTTCTCAAAAGGTATTTCTGGGAAGTCACTGGGAAGGTTAATGAAAATATGTGTATTTAGTTTTGTCAAAAAGATCCTGATGTGTATAGTAGGTGGTATGCAATCCATCAAGTCAAAACATAATCAAAGACATAATGTGAAGAAATATAATTATGACTTCCACTGAGTCTTACAGGCCAGAACTCACGCTTGCAGCCTCCCACTTCAAACTCAAATGAAAAGGAAAGCAAATCTGCTATATTTCAGACAAAACAGCGTTGGGTTTATGAGTGAGAAAGTTGATGTGGGGTGGGGTAGGTCTACTGGGAAGACTTAATTGTAGGACTGAAGACTCCGCTGAATAAACCACTCCAAGCATTACAGAATCCAGACCTAGCCCTGTTAGCATAATGGTCCAGAAACATCATAATCCATCAGGGGAGAAAAGGTTTTTTCACTCACAAAGGCTGTATTCTTTATTGATTACAGTTCAATGGCATTTCTACATATCTGGAGACAGATGACAATTTTATTCTCTCTCCTTTAATAAATACTATATTTAATGAATAAACCTCCAGGGACTGACTCTCAGGAAGTCTACTTTTAGCACAGATTGTCTTTCTACTCTTGTAAAGATACTAGGGCTAAAAGAGGTCTGATATTTCACAGCCCAGGAGCCAGGTACAAAAAAATCGAGGTCTTGGAAACAAGCTGCAGTAACAAGGGAAAGGGGTTGGTTGTGGGCAGGAAGAGAGAACACCCCTCACTGACCTCACACAGTAGGGTCACATGGAGGACAGACCTGCAGGGCTCTATCCAGAGTTGTCACAATACTAACTACCACTGTGCCTTCTGGACTCTGCTTACTTCATCTGCAATCCCAGTAAGTTCTGGGCATTCCTCTTGAGGAAGCCCAAGATGATTTTGACACCAAAAGACCTATATCCTATGTTGTAAAAGTAAAGGGGGGTCCCCAGAGTGTCCACTGAGTGTCTGGTGTAGAGAAGATGTCTCAGATGGAGGATTGTGTCCATGGTTCTCAGGAATCTGGGGCTGCAAACATCAGAGGACAGTGAACACACCAGCTGCAACTCTAGTTCCCACCTTTAGGGCGTCCAGGTGCACAAACCATGGTTGGGCTGAGCAGTAGCTCAGCGTGTAGCTGGACAGTCAACAATATTTTTCATGGCATATTTTTTGTTGCAGTGGTCAGATAATAGAGGCAGAGGCAGCCTGTAGATAGTACTGTTACTTCTACAAGCAGAGAAGGCAAAGATACACCTATGGGGTCTAGAGTCCCTCCCTGGTGGCTTCTAATTCAGACTGATTGTGTCCCTTTGGCTTCCCTGTCAGTGATTTTGACTTAGCCGGCCCAGCAGAGATTTCCACTATGACTTTTCCAGAAATGACTGAGGATATTAGAAAGGCTCTGATCATTAAGAAAAACTTAAAAGAAGGCTTTGTAAGTCAATCTTCATTCCCTGCCCAGGCATCTCCCACACCCACTCCATTCCAACACTTACAGACTCAGACACCTCAAAAAAACCATACACGGAGTTTATCAATTAGGAAGGACAGGAAAAGCCTAGAAGCCAATCCTGTTTGGGGAGATTGTCATCTCTGTTCCTCATAACCAATCTCTTCTCCTTTGCCAAGTGTTGCTTTGATGGATTTTAAATATGGCACCAGGATATTGTCTCAGAACTTTTAAGAGGCCAGAGTGTGTGAATAGGGGTTAAGAAGAAAAGAAAAGGGAAGGATTGAATGGGGTGCTGAGGAAATCCCTGACCCATGCAGTCAGAGTGGGCCAGGCTGCAATTTTCTTTTCACAAGTATGCAACACTAATTGGCTCCACCCAAAGTAATTTTCTAAGCAGCAAATTAAGAAGCTTAAAAAGAAATAACCCTCAGTCACTGTGGATTAGTGGGTGAGCAACACTGCAGTGCAAGATCCTGATTGATGTGATGCAGAGCTAAATGAGAGAGCTGGAGGCGGGGCCGGCGCTCTCTCTGAAGTGACAGCAGTCCTCCACCTGAACTGAAGAGGAGCCACTTGGCAATCTTATTAGAGCCTCGCCAAGGAGGAGATTTGTGGAAGTCAGACGGTTCTTTTCCGGCAGTGCCAGCAATGCCACTTGAAGATACCGGAAGCTATTCCTAAAGACATTGTCATCCAGCAGATTTAGGTCAACTGCATTTAAATGGAAAGTTTGGGATTTTGCCATTGATCCTAAAGGCGGTGAACCTGTTCTTATAGAATCATTCTTTCTCATCCTGATACAGTCAAGATGAAGACTAAGAAGTCCTGCCAGGATGCTCTTCCTGGGTGAATTTCTTTGGGAATTTTTGAGGGGCCCTTCCCATTTTCTCGTTTCCGTAGATGTAGTCCTGACAATAAAGGCTAACATTTATTGGGCACACGTTTTGTGGTAGATTTCTGTTGAGGTCTCATACTGACTTTTTAAAGTCCTTAGAACCACTCCAGATGCAGGGAGTACAAACATTGCACCCATTTTACAAATGGGAAAACTAAGGTGTAGAGATGTTAAGTACCCAAACAAGGGTTCATAGCGACCAAAAGAGTCAGAGAAGAGATTAAACCGGGGCTTAAGTTCTTGACCACAATGTGTGATTTCATGTCTTTGATCTTAAGGCATTCTCATCTGCTCCCACTCAAGTCGCTCTGCATACGAACACACATCCTGGCCTTTCTGAGCTTCCACTCTCCGTGTTTTGTCTTGTCTGCTGCCCAGGGTGAGCTGAAAGTCACTCATCTAAAGCCAGATGTCACTTTCCCCCTTAAATTTCATTCCTAGCTTTAAAATTTTAACTTTGTGATTTTGTTTTACAATGAGACTACACAATTGCTAATAAAAGCTAGCACTTGTTAATGTATACCAGGCACTGTTCTAAGCACCTTATATGTATTATCTCTTTTCATGCTCATAACAATCTCAAGGAGGTGTTGTTGGTGATCCTGTTTTAAAAGAGAAAACGGAGAGATTACAGCTAGCACGTTAAAAAGCCAGGTTTTAGGCTCACAGGTTTTCCGGCTCCATTGGCCAGGCCCTGAACTGAGCCCTGCTGTCCTCACCATTTCACATCAGACACTCACTCGCTGGTCTCCCAAACTCAAAACCCTGGTGTCAGACACCGATCCTTTCTTCCCTCTCATCAATCTTCAGATCATTTCCTTACCTCTTCCTAATGCCTTCCTCCACCCCTTTCACTACCCCCTCTCTGTCCCCATGAGGTAACAGATCCGCATCAGTCCTTACTAGTCTATCCAGGGCACCTCCAAACTGCTTGCCCCATCTCTCTCCAATCCAGCCCAAATTCTGCTGCCACCACAACTTTCCTAAAACACAGATTTGTACACATTGTACCCTTCCTCAAAAATCCTAAATATTTTGTTTATCAAGTGCAGTTCAGATTTTTTTTTTTAACTTAGGTCTCCACAATCTACAGAACGTGTCAACAAACCATGGCCCGTGGACCATATCTGGCTCATTACCTCTTTCTTGGTTTATTTCATGAGATAAGAACAGTGTTTTTCCATTTCTAATGGTTGAATAAAAATAAAAAGAAGAGTAATATTTTGTGACAATGCAAAAATGATATAAAATTCAAATTTCAATCTCCCAAAATGGAGTTTTATGGCACATGTACCATCCCCAGTTTTGCTCATTGCCTGCAGCCTGCAACAGAGACTGTAATTCTGCGGAGCCTCAGGTTACTATCTGGCTGGACCTTTTCAGAAAAGTTCGCTGATCTCTGATATAAACCATATTTTTCTACCCAGCTTCCTCTGTCTAGACAAACTGGTGTTGTTATCTGTCCTTGAAGACATATCAGGTGCTTTGCTTAGGACTTTTTTTTTCTTTTTTTGCTTCTGTCATTCTTTGGCTTAGATCAGGAATCAGCAAAATTTTTCTGTGAAAGTCCAGATGGCAAATCCAACTGGAACTCTCATGCTCTGCTAATTGGCGTATAAATTGGCACAAATACTTTATACACTCCTGAACAACACCCCCGAGAACTGAACATAAATCTACCTATGTAACAGAAGCTACACCCCTAAGTAGGAGGGCTGTCCGGCTCGGCTCCAGCCATGCGACATGCAAACTAGAGCACTTACGGCTGGACTTCCTCGGGACAGCCCCCGTCCGCGTGTATACCCCACAGAAATCCTTACATAGGGACACCAAAGCACATGTCCACAAATGTTCACTGCGCATTATTCAGAAGAACCCCAAATTGGAAAAGACCCCACATGCCGTCAATGGTAAACATGTAAATATGCCGCAGAGCACTTATTTAAAGAATCCTGCACCGCGGTTAGAAAGCGCTCACGGCCGTGTCACGGTGACACGTAAACCCCACATGCCCCACACTGAGGGAAAACCCAGACGCAAAAGCGGACACCTTACGTGGTTTCATTTATTATGAAGTCCAGGGCGGTGGGGAACAATCCGTGCTGTCGGAAGTTTGGCTAGTGGTATCGGAGCTTGGGTCCCGCTCCGATTTGTGTCCAGGACGTTTACGGCGAGTGTGGTGGGGGCCGGGCCTGCGAGGAGATGAAGGCGGTGGG